>CM046458.1:9554130-9671630 GCA_025506515.1 Flaveria trinervia | reverse complement strand
GACACCACCATCATCACCACCAACACCCGACACCACCACCGCCGTCACCAACACCCGTCGCCAACTTGAAACCCTCTCCCTTTTCTCTTTCGGTAACCGCCAACACCACCAATAGTGACCTTCACTTGCATTTTCACTAAGGAACTCTAGTTTGGAACTTGGTATAGAAACCGAGGTGTTCATCGAAGAATCGAGGATCGTGCTTGCATTGTGTTAGAGTCCCATCTAGTGTCATCAAAGGTATATTAGATCAGATGTGTATATAGTTCATGCATGGATGATCAAGATAAGGATCTTGATGAACCCTAGTTCACCCATTTAAGGATTATATGAAATGGTTGTTTTGATGAGTTTGTATGCAAAATGGTTCTATAATGGTTTGATGAATCTGAAAATGGATTGTAAAGGATGATAGTTGATGAAATTGTGTTACATAAGGGATCTAGGTGGTAAAAATGCATGTAAGTAGGTATATATCATGTATGTATGTATGTATAATCATATAGGTTGGAAGAATAATGAATTTTGGGTCTTGGTAAGAACATTAGGTAAAGTTTATTGGATGAGGGTTATTGCTAAATATGGCAACTTAGAATAATAAATAGGTTAAAGATTTTGGGTGACATTGATAAGAAAATAATATTGAAAAATGACTAAGTTAAAGTAAAGATACTTGGACACAATGAAAGACTTCATAAGATAAAAGTCTACTAATAAACTTTGAGTCTAGGAATTGTGGTTAAGATCAAACAAAAGACCAAAAGAACACCATGACTAACAAACTTGACTAAGACATCAAACGAGACTCCAAGACCTCATATAAAATATATTATATAAAACTAAAAATAATATATTTGGACAACTCATGACTAATAGGATTATAAATATATATACATATGGAACAAAAGATAAAAATATATATTTTTTAATTCATGACTAATAATATGTGTATATAATATATATAATATATATAATATATGTTTGGAAAATTATAGTTTTATAACATAAGACACATAGATAAGAAAATCACTAGTTATAACGCGAGATTCACAAATAGAATAATAAAGACATAAGACATTAGTATATGATCAAAGTATAGGTAATAGTAGAGGATATGTAACCCTAATAAGGAAAAATAATAGTTTATTAAAAATTTACAAAAATATACATTCCTAAGAACATGCCATTTTAAAACAACCAAATAAAATGGGTGAAATGCATTCGTAAGCATAAATCATTATGTATTGACCATAATGCTCATGATTAGGGTTTCATTATCAAAAAGCCTAGCACATTGGTTCATTTCATTAATCGCACTCAAGGTGAGTTCTTCGGCCCCGTTTTAAATATTATTTTTAACTGTTTTGGGGGAAAAGCATGGAACGATACTTTTAATATATGATGGGTTAAACAGGATAATATATAATATGAGGATATAAGTTTGGGTCAGTAGTATGGATATATATACTATTGAGCCCTAAATCCCCCTATAATCATTAACCTCAGGGGTGAGGCCGCAGGATATATTGGTAGATCTATCGGGTTAGAATGGCCCGCTCTCACGACCGTTCGCGCTGGTCAGGTTGTGACGAGAGAGTTTATATGTCTGGATAGTTGTGGGGCAACGACGTGTTTCTTGGTTTGATTATGGGCTTATGACCTAAATTATCATAGTACCTAGCTAGTCTATGTGGAATATATTATGCCTTGTTTCATCATATTATTTTCAAAATGATTGTTTGCGAAACTACAAAACCCCGAAAGCTCACCAACTTTATGTTGACTTTATTACCCTTCATGCTTTTCAGGGTTATAGGTGAGCTCTATATGGATTTTCCGGAACTTTGTCTTTGGGGGTCAAACGTTTCAAACGTCTTTAAATAAAGTTAGGTTCATGTAATAAAAACAGGATTATGTGTTACTACCGAAATGTTTAACGTTGTTTAACAAAATACTTTTATGATAATAATATATGATTTTCATGACTAACGTTATCTGAGCACGTTTGACTATAAAAGTTGGGTCAACTCCAACTTCTGTTACCACCACGTCACGCGATATTCCGCTGCGATATTCGGGGTGTGACAATTCAATGGGTCTTCAAGCTTTATGGAAGCTGCATCAGGGATACCCCCAAACCAAACACTTAGAATGATGAGTTGAGGGCAGTCAGGATAAACCACTTACAGACCAGGAACTATGAAAATTGATAAGATAATTGCTCTCCCCTTAGAGCAACTGGATGAACTGGCTGACATGGAATGTCAAGAGAGAATAAGGAGAAAGGAGATGCAAGATTGCTTCTTCAGATTAACGAAGAAAAAAGGCTAAAAATGCTCTACAAACATGTTCCTACTCTCTCACCAGTTCAAGAAAGTCCTTTACAGGAGACTTTAGCTCCACAAGAACCTCAGGTAGACAAAAAAAACTAACAGGATCAACAAGATCAACTACCTGAGTGCCACAGGTCTCTATCAGGCATCTGCACTTCTTCCTTGTCCTTTGAGTACATTGACTTTGACTATCTCAAACAGCTTGAACTTCAAGTGCTCAAAGAACAAAAGAAAAATAAAAGAAAGATGAGAGAAGAGGCTGCAAAGTCAAAAGCTATCATCCAAAAGAGTATGAAGAAGTCTGCTAATAGGCAGAGGATTATGAGATTCTTAAAGCTATATGGATTCTCCGGAAGGAGACTTGGCCCTATGTCTCTATCTACTATGGATGAGCACATTAGGGTGATCAAGCTGAAGATTAAAAGAGGAGAACTTATTGACTTACACTCCCTACCAAGTCGAGTTCCTCAAAAAGTGGAAGTTAAGGTTGAACCTTTTGAGACAACACAACCTGAACCTCCTGCTGAGTCTCAGCAATCTTCGTCTTCTGATCCACAGCAGGGTTCTGTCCCCTCTTAATTTGAACCCCTAAGAGAGTAAGACCCAACTAAGAAAGACAAGGATGATCAACAAGGTGTTGCAAGCCAGTCTTCTCAGTTAAAGAGTTTAAAGAGGAGAAAAAGAATGGTTTCTAAACCAAAGTCTAAGAAGAAGAAGAAAGAGGCATACATCTCCAAACCTCAGGATGAGTCAGAACATCTTGAGGATGTACAACAAGAGGAAGCTCCACCAACTCCAATCCAAGTAGCTCCCCTGGCATTAAGAAGACCCATCTTATCCTAGACTTACACTACTATTCTAGAGAGATTGCATGTTATCAGAGATCTAGGTGTTGAAGATGTCTACACATGGCAAGACATGTTCAATCTACCTTTGCATGATCTTTTTGATATGAGAAGACATTTTGAAAGTTTGAATGATCCTAACCATCTTATGAAGAAATGAATGGTCATTATCATAATGAGGACTGTCAATATTCAAAGTCTTCAAATGTTTTGGTAGCATCAGCCTAGGGGGAGTTTGTAAGGATTCATATAAGGTTGATGCAACCCAAAACATCCAAGTCTATCCTGCATGCATACACAGAAGTACTGAGTAGAATGCTTTGGAAGTTTCATACTATGACTTAGAAGATATTCTAAGTCTGAAATCTTCCGAAGCCAAGACCAACATCTTCCGAAGCCAAGACCAACATCTTCCGAAGCCAAACATGAAGTCTTCCGAAGCCAACACTTGAAGACTGATTTCTTTCTAAGTCTTTTGAGTACATGTTTTATCTGATGTACCTTTATCATAAAGTTGGACCACCTTTCCGCTGCAACTCTATTGACTCACCAACTTTCACAAGTTGGTGAAAGGTCCATGCTTTTGGTAACTGTTCATTAAGGTCTTGAGTCTACTTCTTTTTACTTTATGTACTTTTATCCTTTTTGTAATATATTAGGATGTGAGCTATGGCATGTCATAGTCACTAGTCAAAAGGCAGTCTACCTTTTGACTCTACATTGATTTTTTGTTGTCTAGATCATGTATCCAGCTGGCTTTCAAAGTATGGTTGGCTGTAGGATGTAATATAAAGTATCTCTGGTCCCTTGTATCTCTCTTTATGCTTTGTAACACTTGTAAGGAACAAGAGAGCAATATACAATATTCGTGAAAACCAAACACTTGTGTTATTGTTCTTGTTCTTATCTGTCTCTTTATTACTTGTGTTTCTTAGTATCAAAAGTATGACTGGTTTCTAGTTCCCCATTTGATCTGTTAAGCGTTCTAACTCACTCTCCTCAATGTATTGTGGTGTTGTAAGTGACCATCCTCTTAAACGGTCCTGCGGATGTTGTCACGCTTTGTTGATTGAAGTCTGCTATTGTCGCATTTGTTTGAACGTGACAACATCAGATCTCAATGAAACAAACTTTGACAATAGCATATCTTAACTGAACAACGATTCACGTTCAAATAAAATATGAAGATCTATTAAAATCATATAGCAGACCTCAATCGGACAATATGAATTAGCATTAATTAAAGCTTAAAAAGTAAGCCCCGGTATCACTAGTCGCCTTATATGTTTCTTTTGGTTTTAATTGAATATTAATTTATTAATTTTTTTTGGTTGGATAATTAGGGTGTTGAAAAAGACTTAAATACTCTCATATTTAAAGGGGATTTTAATGGAGTTAGTGGAATGGATGAAAATTGTAACATTTGGTAAATTACAGTGACTGAAATGGCCAAAAAAAGTTTTGAACAAATTCAATAAAACTTCAGGGATGAAAATAATATTTTACTCTTATTAGAATTAATGATTATGACTAAAATAAGTTTAAGTCTAAGGGGTTGTGTGTTTCAGCCTTTTAATGGATCAGATATTTGAATGGTTCAGCATTTAATGGTTAAGACTATTTGTTTCGTCAGCAAATGTCGACCTGTTCAGACATTTGCCTATGAATAGTCAAGCATACTAATTTGAATGGTTAATACCTCTTATCCGAATCGGTCAGACATTTGTCTTTTAATAATTAAGCGATATACTAGCAATTATGGTTCAGACCTCTTAATAGTTTAGTATTTAATGACTCAGACCTCTTATTGGTTCAACACTGAGGGGTTTTTGATAATTTCCGAATGATTAAGTGTTGAAACAATAAGAAGTCTGAATCATAAGTGCAGAACCATGAAGAGGTCTAAACCACTAAGAGCTAGTATATGCTTAACTATTCAAATGCAAATGTCTCACCAATTCAGATAAGAGGTCTTACCATTCAGCATTAGACCTCTTAACCATTCAGCATTATTATAATGTTTAACCATTCAAAGGCAAAGTCTGAACCATTCAAACATTTACTCGTGAAACAAAGAGTATAAACCATTAAGTGCTGAACTATTTATATATCTGAACTATTAATAGGTTGCTTTCAGATGTTTCCAAACATCCCCTTAATCTCTCATAATTTGCCAAACAACCACTAAATTGAGTGAAACTACACCATAGCTTTATGTGGTGAAACAATTTTGAATTTTTATCTTATCTTTATTGTACACTCATGTAAGAGCATTCGCATCCCACTCTTTATCTTTCTCTCTATAATTATACTAAAAATAGTGTTTTTTTCTCTTCTTTTAAATCAAATAATATTTTTTATACTTTTATCATTAGTTTTTTCTCTCTTCTTTACTCGCAATCACCTTCAAAAATGCTAAAAAATAATATAGATAAATCGTATTTCATCAACTATAGGGATGAACAGTAGCATGTTAACTATCCTCCACTCACAACAACTCAAAATCATTCTTTATAATATAAAAAACACACTTACAATATATAGAGAGTGGGATGTGAATGCTCTAATACTATAGTTTATAGAGTGAACGTATGTTTATTTTCATATCAAATTTTTGAAAACGACCATTTGGTTCAAGGAAGTATGTTGATATTATGCAAGGACTAATAAATGATTGTCTAGAGAGTTTTCAGAGCAATTGATTCACATAATTATTTTAGGGTCCTAATATATAGACATCCCATATTATAAATCGACACCCCCATATACGTCTCGTATGAACCATACGCAACTTAGAGGATCGAAGACACTAAAAATAAGAAAAATACAAGGATGGTTGCCAGAGAGCTAAACATACATATGTCCCTATATGACCCCATATATGACGCATAGAGCAAATTTCAAAATTTACTATGAGGAAAAATTCAGGGGGCTGTCAAAAATGACTTAGACCCTTATGATTTGTGACACCTTGGAAATTTGTTCATAAAATAATAAGATTTTGAAGTTTAGTGTTAGCATTGTGAAATTGGGGATTTGACCTTGGTCAAGGCCCGGAGGATCGCCAAACAATGAACTGGGTTTCAAGGATTGGGGTTGCAAAGCATCCTTAACGTTTTGTTACGTAAGGCGCAAGCAAAACTCTAGGGGATGACACATGTCATGCTAACAAGGACTAAAGGGATGACACATGTCATCCTAGAATGACAAGTGTCATCCTAGAATAACACATGTGTAATGACGAGGCTTTAAAAATGACACGTGTCGACACGTGTCAAAATTTGATTGGACCAAAGGGTCTCGAGTGCGATGGCCAGGTGAACCACCACCCTTCCCCATAGCGGTTCGCGAAAAGACCCCACGATTATGCTATAAAATCCTGCATTGTGTAGTCAAAATTTCACACCCAAAACACGTGTGTATTGCCACTTGTACTCTAGTATCCCTATATTACCCCGTATAAACTAGTATTATACCTCGTTAAGCTTAAGGAACTGTTGTGAAAGTACATAAAAGATTATAAGTGGTGATTCAAGCAACCTATTAAGGTGAACATGTTTTCCAAACTTTCATTTGCATGCTTGATTTATGTGCTTAAATTGATTTCTATATAAAAAATTTATATGAAAATGATTACATTGTTTTAAAACTAACATGTGGGCATATTAATATTAATAAGCATGGCTTAAGCGACCATTAACATTGTATACATATATCGATCGAGGATACACGCATTGATGGATAACTATATGTTATGTCATAATGCGGTTGAATCATTTCAAGACATGTGAACTAGATGAATGTATAATATACTAGCTTCGCGCGTTAGGCCCTATCAGTAATATAGGACATCTATAAAACAAGATGTTGTAAAAATTAATAGTAATTATGTTGTTTTAATTTATGAAAAGTGTTTGGTTACATGATTCACTAACTTTATGATAACGTTTCATTTTATAATTATTTTTAGGAAAATAATATGCATATGTTGTGCAAATAAAGTTTTGATCTAGAGAGATCATAATGGGAACGTCTACAGGAATCAAGGAAGATGTATTATTTGATAAGACTAGTGGCTCATTGTATAAAAGTTTAAAGGTTATTTTGTTTTAAGAAGTGTAATCCATTGAGGACAATGTAAATCTTTTCATACGTGATCGACGATTTGAATTCAATCTCAATAATTGAAATACCTCCTCAAGTGAGGATTGATTATTAATAAAACTAAAAATCTTAGTTTAAAGAATAAAATATTTAAGACAAATAGAAAAACAAATCAATTAATAAGATTGATGCAGAACTTCTAGTACAAATGAGTTAAGGGCAGTCAGGATCAACTACCTGTAGACAAGGAACTATGACATAGATAATGTCATCTCTCTCTCCTGGAGGAGTTAAATGAACTAGTTGACCTGGAAAGGTCAGGGGAGAAGAAGGAGGCAGAAGATGCAGAACTTCTAGTACAAATCAAAGAAGAAAGAAGAAAGAAAAGATTGTACAAGCATGTGCCTACCCTCTCCCCAGTTCAAGAAAGTCCTGCACAAGAGGATGTGGTTCAAAAAGAACCTCAGGTAGATAAAGAAGAACAAATGATCAAGATGATCAACTACCTGAGTGCCACAGGCCTCTACCAGGCAAAAGCACTTTTTTCCCCTGTCTTATGACTATGTTGAATTTGAGTATCTCAAACAACTTAAACTTGAGATAGTCAAATAAAGAAAGACAACTAAAAGAAAGTTGAGGGAAGAAGCTGCTAAGTCAAGAGCCATCATCCACAAAAGCATGAAGAAATCTGTTGACATGCAGAGGATGATGACCTTCTTGAAGCTGTATGGATTTTTCGGAAGGAGACTTGGCCCCATGTCTCTATCCACTATGGATGAGCATATCAGGATGATCAAGTAGAAGATCAAGAGTGGAGAGCTGGTTGACTTACATTCCCCTCCAAGTCAAGACCCACCTGAAGTGGAGGTTGAGGTTGAACAACTAGAGACATCACAACCTGGACCTCCTACTGAATCTCAGCAAGCTTCATCTTCTG
The DNA here is from genome assembly GCA_025506515.1 of Flaveria trinervia. Taxonomy (NCBI): domain Eukaryota; kingdom Viridiplantae; phylum Streptophyta; class Magnoliopsida; order Asterales; family Asteraceae; genus Flaveria; species Flaveria trinervia. The sequence continues at coordinate 9,663,411 of CM046458.1, read as the reverse complement.
ATCCACAGCAGGGTCAGACTCACTCTCAATCTGAACCTGTGAGAGTTGAAGACCCAACTGAGAAAGACAGTGAAGATCAATCAGCTACTACAGGCCAAACTTGTTAGTTAAAAGTTGTAAAGAGAAAGAAAAGGATGGCTTCTAAACCAAAGCCAAAGAAGAAGAAGAAGACTACGTCCTTTTCTAAACCTCAGGATAAGTCAGAACATCCTGAGGATGTGCAGCTAGAGGATGCTCCACCATCTCCTATTCCAATAGCTCCTCTTGCATCAGAAAGACCCATCCTGTCCTGGACATACACTACAAATCCAGAAAGGTGGCATGTCATCAAAGATCATGGCATTGAGAATGTCTACACTTGGCAAGAATGTTTTAGTTGCCTCTAGATAATCTCTTTGACATGAGAAGACATTTTGACAGTTTGAAGGATCCTGATCATCTCATGAAGAAAGGGTTGGTTATCATCCTGATGAGAACTGTTTATATCTAAAGTCTTCAAAAGTTTTGATAGCATCAGCCTAGGGGGAGTTTGTAAAGAATATGCATAGAGGCTGAAGCAACCAAAGACTTTCTGTATGCATGCTGCACAAGTACCAAAGAAGAATGCTTAGGAAGCTTCACACATGCAACAAGAATATTCTAAGGGTGAAATTTTTCGAAGCCAAGACCAATATCTTCCGAAGCCAAGATGAAGTCTTCCAAAGGTTCAGAGACAAAGTCTTCCGAAGCCTCAACTCTTGAAGACAGATTTCTTCCGAAGACTTTTAGTAACATGCTTTATCTGATGTACTTTACATAAAGCTGGACACCTTTCCGTTGCATCTTTGTAAAGTCACCAACTTACATGAGTTGGTGAAAAGGTCGATGCTTTTGGTAACTGCACATTGAGGTCTTGAGTCTGTAAACTTTTTACTTCATGTACTTATCCTTTTTGTAATAGATAAGGATGTGAGCTATGGCATATCATAGTCACAAAGTCAAAAAGGCAATCTGCCTTTTTGACTCTACAATTGATTTTGTTTTGAGTCTAGTCAATTGTATCCAGCTGGCTTTCATAGTATGGCCGGCTGTAGGATGTAGTATAAGTATCTCATGTTCTTGTAACTTTATGGATATGCTTTGTAACACTTGTAATAGAACATAGAGAAAACAATATACTGCATTCTTGAAAACCATATACTTGTGTTCGGTCTCTTACATTACTTGTGTTCTTAATGTCTTATTGTGGTTAATCTAGTTCACTGTTTGTTTAAGTTTAAGTTAATCTCCTCTTTGTGTTGTTGTGTTGTAAGTGAACCCCCTTCATCGATCCTGCATTTAGTATCAGAGCTTTCTAGGCTCTTGATATAAGATCTCACCATCTTAAGATCCCTCACACACGCAAATACTAAAATTTTTAAATGGCAGCCATTTCCAAGACTCGTATGGAAACTAGAACCATGAACAAGTCCCCACTGATCACTCTTGATGACTTTGATATCTGGTGTCTAAGAATGGAAGGTTTTATCAGGTCTCTGGACTCAAGAATGTGGGAGTCTATTTAAAATGGACCTTTCATACCTAGCACTCCTGCTACTGGTGCTGGTATGATCCCCAAGGATATGGCAAACTACTCTGATGAAGATAGGAAGAGAGTAGAGATTGATAGAAAAGCCATGACAGCCCTTCAAACTGCGCTTCCAAACTCTGTATACAGAGGTTTCAAAAAGTGCAAAACAGCTAAGTAGTTGTGAGATGCACTGAAACTGATGTATGAGGGTTCTTCTGAAGCCAAGGAGAACAAGAAAGATCTCCTGAAGCAGCAGTTTGAAAACTTCACATTTAAAACAGGTGAAACCATGACTTAGCAATACTTCAGGTATGTTGAGATTGTGGATACCCTTGTGGATGGAGGAGTTCCTCTTGAGAATAGGGACATTGTAAGGAAGTTCATGTCCTTACTTCCTAGGAAGTGAACACACTACTGTGTGGTGATCAAGAGGACTGAGAATCTAAAAACTCTTCCTCTGATAGAGTTATATGGGATTCTCAGTGGCTACCAGATGGAGATGAATATGCAAGGTTCATCTGGCAACTATAATAATCAAATGGGTTCAGCCCTGCATGTGGTTGAAAGGGATAGCATAGAACCCCAACATCATCTCATATGCTACCCTAACAACTCACAAAAGGGTCCTTTCATCACCTTCCCATAGACACCTAGAGATCACTACACCTAAGGAAGCCCATTCCAAAAGACGTGTTCTTCTCAAGCATTTGTGTCTTCTGATGAAAGTTGTGGCAGCTTCCTGTTCACCCTTGAAGACCTGGACTGTATCCATCCAGATGATCTGGAGTACATGGAGATAGTCTAGTAGATGGTTCTTCTCTCTCATAGAGCCAAGAAGTTCTACAAGCAGACTGGAAGGAAGTTTCCAAGCAATGCAACTAGTGGAAAGTTTGGTCTGGACAAAGGCAAAGTCAACTGTTACAACTGTAACTTGATGGACCACTTTGCCGGGGAGTGTAAGGCACCTAGAACAAACGGTGGCCAAACATAGTCTAGACCCAACTACACCAACAAAGCCCCCAGAATGAGAAGCCAAAGCAGCAGGATGTTGTTGCAGTTGAAGAAGGAGGCTTTGACTGGAGCTTTCAGGTGGAAGATGCTTCTCCAAACCAAGCACTGATGGTAGATCATGATGAAGCCAAGGTATTGGAACATCTTTGTACCCCTGAATGCATTGCTAAAGTTAATAGATACAGGTCCTATAACTTGGAAATGAGATCTAATTTTGAGTCCTTAAACATTTTAAAAGCTGATTTTAGAAAGTCTGAAAATGATTATAAACTAAAGATTGAGGACTTCGAGAAAACCATTTCAGTTCTAAAACATGAGCATACAGATTTTAGGACTCAGATCAAGGATCTCATAACCAAGCTGACTGAGTGACGGGCTGAGCTTGTGATTAGTAAGGCCAGGGCAGACAAGGTGTTCTTGAAGAAGAGACCTTCTAGAACATGATATCCTCATCCCTGCACAACAAAGTGTGCTATCAAAACAAGCAGGGACTAGGATCAAATGAGATATCTCCTCCACACAAAATCTTGTCTGTAAGATCACCTAGGTGTGGAACTGTGAAGATGAGCTTCCTCTCATAGATCCTTTGAGTGAAGAGGATAAAGAAGTGGTAGTGAAGAATTCCTCTGAGAAGAGTGAAGAGGAGGATTCTAAGAAGGGCCACTATCCTTCTGAGGAGAAGAAGAAGATTGTGATGACCAAGTCAATGAGAAAGAACTTGATCAAGAAGAGCAAGAGGAAAGCAAGAAAGGTTCAAGAGATCAAGGCTACTTTTGACTCCAAGCATAAATAAGTGTTTATCTCTGCAGGATTTGAAGTAGCAAAGACTGAAGACATCAACCTAAACTCTTCTGCTAAGAGTTCTGGTTCTTGTTCAAATCATCTTAGTACCAAGAAGAAGACTGATCTACTGTGTACCACTGCTACACAGCCTGGACCATCAAACTCCAAGAATAGTTCCGAGCCCAAAAGGACTGTCTCAGCATCTGCAAAGATGAGGGTGGAGAGGGGATGTGACCAAAGTCAGTCTTGTTCCTAGCAGAAGGCTCTTAGGAAGAAGAAAATTGGGTGTGTCATGTGTGAAACTACTGCTCATCTTGCTAAGGATTGTCCATACAATCCTAAAGATACTCTTCACATGACCAAGACAAAGACTTCTAAGAGTTCCAAGAAGATTCAAGCTTCGAAAGGAAAATCTGTTTCCTTTGGAAGCTCCAAAACTAAAAAGAAAGCAAGTGGAAAATTGCTTCCGGAAGAAAAATTGGTCTCGGAAGGAAGGAATACTTCTGAAGCACTAAAGTCTGTTGCAGTGTCTGCAGGTTCTTCCGAAGGCTCAGTCATCAAAACTTCCGAAGTATCAAAAGCTTCCAAAGTATTGAAGTATTGAAGGTCACGTCTAAGACTCCAAAGGTGGTGTGGAAGTCTAAGAAAGACCAAGTGACTGAGAATTCTCCATCAACAACAGCTCAAGATCCTCCTAGCACAACCATAGGATCTATTACTGTTGCATTACCTTTTGTTTCTCTAAATGAGCCCAAGACAAGTAAGGCTTGGGTTTCCAAATGTAACTAATCATTTTCTTTATGTAGGGACAGCTGAAGAAAAACAAAAATGTCTGGATCATTGATAGTGGTTGTTCCAGGCACATGACAGGCAATAGGTCCCTACTCCAGAACTTTGAAAGGATTGATGGAGGGCTAGTTGCCTTTGGAGGAGATAAAGGTGGTTACATTTCAGGAAGGGGCAAGGTCACTAATGGTAAGATCAGAGTCATAACATGCTCTTTACTGAGCATGAGTGCATTGTTCTCAAGCTCGTGGTGGTCATTCCTCATGAGCATATTCGGCTTAGAGCCCCCAGGAAAGGGAACATGTACAAAATGGATTTGCAAGAAACATCTCTCTCTGGAGAAGTTTCATGCTTTCTGTCTAAAGCCAATAGTGATGAGTCTTTCCTATGTCATAAAAGAATGTGCCATGTAAACTTTAAAAACATGAATAAACTGATTAAGAATGATTTGGTAACTGGAATGTCAAAGAAAGAGTTTACAAGTGATGACCACTGTGTTGCATGCCTGAAAGGGAAGCAACATAAGGTATCTCACAAGCCTAAGGAAAGGAACTCCATCACTACACCCCTACACTTGTTACATATGGATCTCTTTGGCCCCACCAATGTAATAAGTCTAGGAAGGACCTCATACTATTTAGTGATCACAGATGACTTTACAAGATTCACTTGGGTCTTCTTCCTTAGAACTAAGGATGAGACTCCTGAGATTCTGAAAAATTTCATCTTGAAGATTGAGAATCAATCTGATCACAAGGTTAAAATCATAAGATGTGATCAGGAAACTAAATTCAAGAACCAAATCCTTGATGCATTCTGTGATTAGAAAGGTATTTCAAGACAATATAGTGCTCCAAGGACTCCTCAGCAGAATGGTGTTGCTGAGAGGAGAAACGGGACACTGATTGAAGCTGCAAGAACCATACTTTCTGACTCTAAGCTGCCCATCACCTTCTGTGCAGATGCAGTCAACACTGCCTGTTATGTGCAAAACAAAGTTTTAGTGGTTAAGACTCATGGCAAGAATCCTTATGAACTTTGGCACAAGAGGAAACCTTTCATTGGTTTTCTCAGGTCATTTGGATGTCCTTGCACCATCTTGAATACAAGGATCAAATTGCCAAATTTGCTGAGAATCAAATGATGGACACTTCATTGGATACTCTTCCCAAGCTAAGGCTTACAGAATATACAATCTCAGAACTAGAATTGTTGAGGAGTCAGCCAATGTGACTTTCATGAACACACACCCTGTGTGGCTGGTTCTGGTCTTGATTGGCTCTTTGATCTTGATTTAGTTACCAACTGTTTTAACAAATCCTGTGAGACTGTTTCAGGATCTGCAAAAAATTTAAACACAGGTAATCCTGATCCAAGATTTGAGCTGAGAAGACCTTCAAGTCATACATCTTCAGCTCCAGTTGGAACTACTTCTGCAAATGAGGTTTCTATCAGCACTACAATGACAAACTCAGCTGATACATCTGGTATGCCTTCAAATTCCAGCTCAGAGGCTCCACAACCAGATAAAGATGTTTCGACTGCATAAGACAATAATCGTAGTGGTGACAGTGATCAAGACTTTCTTGATGCTGATAACCACTCCATATATGACAACATCAATGATATCACACACTCCTTAGATCAAGTCTCTCTTGATAAGTAGTTAGACTACTTTATATTTCTGACATTTTTTACCAGAGCTCTCCCTATCTTAGGGATGACCAAGACGCGTTATTGCGGCATCAATAATGTGGCACCAACCGTGGCGGTGAGCTGAGATCATAGCGTCTCTAAAGAGGACTCTGAATTTATATTGGTCGTCCTGTTTTGTTATTATTTCCTTAGAGGCATATGGATCGATCCTAGGTTAGTCCTGTATTTCCTGATGGATGGTTGCACACCACTCTATTCAGGACTCTGGTGAATGGTTTGTATGTCTGCCCATACTCCATTTCATATTGGTTCACGGGCTCGCTACTTGTATTCCCTCTGTTTAGTTATTATACGATATGATTGTTAGCTCGGGTTATGTTCTATTTGATATTATGCTATTCTCTGTTATCATCATATCTGTTTATTTTTGTTATCTATTATTCCGTTCACTAAGCGTTATGCTCAGGCGTCAATCTATTTTCATGCACGTCAGATGAGCAGGGCCATCCGGGAGGGGAGTGAAGAGTAAAAATCTGAAACTCCTCTTTCTAGTCCTTAACTAATCATGTCATTTACTTAAAAAATACATGTTCAATAAAAAAAGTGTTATGATATGACACATTTCTCTTCTTCTTCTTTGAAAACCCTAAGAACTCCTCTTTCTAGTTCTTACCGAAACACCAACCTGTCCTTTAACCCATATCTCACATTGCGATCACCTTCCAGCACTCCACCTTCGTCATCAAACACCTATGGAAACAACAAACTCAGTTCCAAATATATTATCCTCGTGGTAGCATTTCTACTTTTAATTGCTACATACTCTTTTATTATAAATCAAAGAAGTCAAGGTAAGCATAGACATTAGTTAAGATTAAGCCATGGATTGAGATTAAAAGCTTTCAAACAAATATGAAGAAATCAAACCACGGATACCAACGATGAACAACGAAAGCGGTTATGAAATCAAAACATAAGCAAAATAAATTAACAGTGTAGAAATAAATAAAAAATCAGAATAGACTAAAATCATGAATTTTTACTACGAAAAACTTTTTAGTTTATGAACTTATTAATATACCAAAAATGAAAAGATAATATTACTAAATCATACGTATTTTTTTACCAATGAATACAATCTACTCTACATGTTCTATGTATAATTTAAAATTTTAAACTCATAATCTTAGTATACACTATTTGACCATTAAGACTACATGACTAACACTAAATCATACTATTGTGTAGGGCATTAAACAAAACTGAATGTTAAGTGAATTGTTCGTTAGTTGCCGCAGAAAGTTCGTTTATTTTTCGTTCATTTATTAAAATGAACGGACATGAACAAGAAAATTGTATTCGTTAAGTTAACAAATGAACATAAACACAAGCCGAGTTCGTTCATTTGTGTTTACTAACGTTCGATAATATGTGCATTAAGTATTTGTTCATTTAAAGTTTCTATATATTTATATTACTGATTTTGATTTTAAAAAATATGAAATCTTAAATATACTATGTGTCTTTGTTAACATCCCCATGTGACCAGTTTTAACTTCAGTTTATACTAAAACTTGACAATTGTGTTAACTATCAAATATATTATGATAATTGTGTTAAGTTTGTTATAAAGTTTAACAAACTTTCGTTTGCGTTCATTAACATTGTTTATGTTCTTTTGTCTTTCTTTGTTTTCATTTATATTTGGTAAGTATCCGTAAATAATTCATGAACAAATTATTTGCTTAATAAACAAACACATATAAAAAAATCTTTTTCAATAAGGTGGTGTTTGTTTTTTACCAAAACATCTTTCTTATCTCTTCATCTGCGCGCACGCAGACGCGGCAAGAAGTTTTGAGTGCGTAAAGTTTTTGTTTTTTGGAAGACGTTTCATCAAAAAATGTTTTCCGGAGATCTGAATGAAAAAGATATGGACCTATGACTTTCGAGATCTTCTAACCTCTTCTCACCACCACCCACCTCCCCCACCCCCCACCGGCCGGACCACCACCACCCTCGCCTCCCCCTCCCCTCCCCCTCCCATCCCCCACCTGCACGGCCTCCCCTCCCACCTCGCTCGTCGGCCGCCTCCACCTCCCCTACCTACGCCCGCCTCCCCCTCCCCCTAGCTACGCCCGCGGACCCTCTCCTCACACCCGCCCACGGTTGCTCGTACGTATGGATGTGTATATATGTTGTATGTACGTATGGATGTGTGTGTGTGGTACAAGTCCAAGGAAACAAGTGTTAAAAAATAGGTTTAATTTAATTACAAAATATTTTTTATCATTTTACAGATGTTAAAAATCAAACAGTATTGTTTTTGCAAACTGCAACCTGTTCTGCTGCAGATATCTGCAAATATAATCCGCAAACTGCAGATCGTGAAAAGTTTAATAACTTATCTTGGAATGCAGTAAGCCGATAAGTATAATATGTTATTGACATGATGAGAACGGGGGATGCTGAGATCGACGGGCTCCGATCATCATTCGGAGAATCGAGAGAATTAATGATTATTATTCTCTGTCAACACAAACTTGTGGACGAGTGTTTTGTGGGCATTTCATCATTCGTGGATGCCATTCATCTGTGGCTTCAACATCACAACCATTCCTCTTTTTCTGTTGCATCCACTAACCCCAATTCTGCTGTTCTGATTCCCAATTATGAACCCAATTCATCATCATCGTCGTCGTCATCAAGAACATCTAGTACCCAAATCACAGTTGTTGAAGATGTCCATCTTTCTGCAGTAATCAGATCAGAGTTCCAGAACGCATCGATTTGTTCCCCATGGATCCTCTCAAAAGGGTTTCTTTCAATTTCATTTCTATGTTGTTGTTGTCGATTAGATTGTAGAAATAAATCTGAGTGACATGTATTGTGCAGAATGTTCTTGAATCTTGAATAGTTTGTTCATGTTTCTGGTTTCTGTTTTGATACTGTCTTTTTCTTTTAATCATGAGAAAGAAAGAAGCTTTTTTAAAACCATCTTTTTGTTTGTTTATGGGATATTTAAATAAATAATAAATATCCATCTATTGCTTTTTGTTGATTGAGCTGATCCTTTGTTGACTGCAGTGTACCTGTTAATGTAGTGCATTTGCCATGATTAATCCCACCATAGACGAATTTGATGAATGTTTCTTTTTTTGTGTGTCTTTTGCCTTTATAGTTTTCTTAAGGGTTTGCTAATTTATATCCTCAGCCTGCAGGATTGCGTATATATAATTTTTGTTTTTTTATTTGCATTTTGCAAGATTTGTATATGCTAAACTGCAGTCTGCAGTATTGTATAATTCCACTTGATTTTGGCCCTAGGAGAAATATATGTCATGGCTTCTTACTTTTGACAGGGTACAAATATTTAAAGTTTTTACTTTTAGATACATTTTTAACCAAAGGCTTGTAGTCTAATGGTATCTGTTGAGGGTTCAAGTCCCATGGTGGACAATGGTGTAGATTTAAACATAAGATAGATGGTTGTGTGTATTACCGTGCTTTCCGTTCTAAAAAACGATACTTTTTCAGACCTAATGCTGATGCTAAGCAAGAATATTTTCCAACAGTCATCAAATTACTTTAATAAAAGCTGAAATGTGATCATATTGCGTCTACATGATATGATATTAAACATCTATTGACAGAAGGAATCCCTTTTAAAGTAATTGCAGTATTTGTGGTATGTGCCAAACTGCCAATGTGTTTTAAGTAACGATTTGTTGATTTGTGAATGTGATTAAGCATATGAAAGCCCTGCTTGTTGAATCTTGAATCAACCGTATTTGCAATACTTACTCCACGGAACAACATAGTGATTTGTGAACTTTTAGTTTTCTTTTGCTAGAGAAGTATAGAAGCTATAAAAAAGCGTTTTTGCATGGGTATTGTGGATATATGCTTTGTTTATGTGTTAAGAAACCATGTCTAACATGTGCATATTGTATATTTGTGTGTTCCCTGTTACTAATCTAAGAGAAGTGGTTAAATATGTTTGATTATGTGGAGAGTTGGCTTAGCTCTTGACCACAAGCATTATTATGTTCGCTTGCCTATTTATTTACTAATTTGTTCAAAAGTTTCTCTTAATTATCAGTATGTTAATAGTGTACACATGCTTTTTCTGATGTTATTTGCTCAGCTCGAAAGAGAATTCTTCTCAGAGTATGGAGAGGCGAGTAGATACCAAGTTCAAGAAGTTGTTGGTAAAGGAAGTTATGGTGTTGTAGGTTCTGCTACTGACACACACACTGGAGAAAAGGTTGCCATAAAGAAGATAAATGATGTTTTTGAGCATGTTTCTGACGCCACAAGAATTCTTAGAGAAATCAAGCTTCTTCGGTGTTAAGGCATCCAGATATTGTAGAAATTAGGCATATTATGCTTCCTCCTTCTAGAAGAGAGTTTAGAGACATTTATGTAGTTTTTGAATTGATGGAATCTGACCTTCACCAAGTTATTAGAGCAAATGATGATCTAACACCCGAACATCATCAGTTTTTCTTGTACCAACTTCTTCGTGGACTAAAGTATATTCACTCTGGTGGGTTAAGACTAACAAGCAATGTTATTCGTACTTTATGTTCATAATATTGTTATTAATTTAGCTATCATAAATGTAACTTTTGCAGCTAATGTATATCATAGAGATTTGAAGCCCAAAAACATTCTTGCTAATGCTGACTGTAAATTGAAGATTTGCGACTTTGGGCTTGCTCGTGTATCATTTAACGATGCACCAACTGCTATATTCTGGACTGTACGTGCTCTTTTGTGTTCTTTCCATGTATAATCATTTGAAACAGTCTTTTTAGTTACATTACTTTTCTTGGATTCATGCAGGATTATGTTGCAACACGATGGTATCGTGCTCCTGAACTCTGTGGCTCCTTTTTCTCTAAAGTATGGTGCTCCCAACCTGATATCTTTCTAGTGTAAACTGAGTATTAGTATTAGGCATGGCAATTTTAACTCATTAACTAGTGAATGGGTCGGTTTGGGCTGTGTTTTTTTCTCTAACTGGTCAAATGCTTAGTTTAGCTAAAAGGGGAATGGGTTAAATGGTCGAAGGGGTCATACTGATTGAAAGTCGCCCAGAGTCTAGTTATATTGTCATGCTAATATGTTTTTGTTATTATAATTAACACATAAATTAGTCATCAGTTAGAGATTCTTAATTGTCAAAATACTATATATATCAATTCAACTAATCAACCATATAACCCATATACGTAATTCTAGTACAGCGCCTATGGGTCAAAACAGTATAATACATAGTTTTATGGATTTTTTATCGTGGTGCTTTTATTTATATTTTCATAAATAATAACATCATTTGTATTTTACTTGTATTTTTGTAACTTTTATTAAAAACCAAAATGCCAATTACTAAGATGTTTTAATTTGTAGTATACTCCGGCCATTGATATTTGGAGCATTGGATGTATATTTGCTGAAATGCTTACGGGTAAACCGCTGTTTCCTGGAAAGAATGTGGTACATCAGTTGGATCTTATGACTGATTTGCTTGGCACTCCTCCTCCTGAAACTATTGCTAGGGTTAGCTCTTTCTTTTCTTACTATATATAGAACAATATTACACGTAGATACCCTCTAGTCTATGATGATAACAAATCTAGTCTAATATTCTCTCAACTATGGCAAGTTCTAGAAAGTCTTGGGTTACATGTTAATCTAGAGGTGGAAAAATGGGTTAACACAGATAATTTTGGATATGCTTGGGTTGGATTGACCCGAAACACCTTTGTTCAGTTTATAATGGTTGTTACAAATATATAATTATATAGATTTAGGAGTTATACGCTACCAAATTTTCATTTTTGTATCATTTGTTATCTTGAATGATTCTTTACCTTTCCTATCATTTTGTGTGTATGTGTATCTTTTCAAATTGCTACATACATTGTAAGTCCAAGTTCAATGAAGATCTCACCATGGTTGACCCGAAGAAAATTATATGGTCAATGAATTGTTTGGATTTTTAAAGCATTTGCATTTTAAGTGGTGGAATTGGAAGTGAACTACTTGGCTTTTAATAGCCCATGAACTACGGTTCCATATTAATTTACTTACAATTGAAGTTCGTATAAAATATGCAGATTCGGAATGAAAAGGCAAGAAGATATCTTAATAATATGAGGAAAAAACAGCCAGTTCCTTTCACACACAAATTTCCTAATGTAGACCCTTTGGCTCTCAAACTACTGGAACGCCTACTCGCATTTGATCCCAAAGACCGCCCATCAGCTGAAGAGGTATGCTACCAAATGAATTCTCTTTTGACTTTTTTGAATTATTGATTGGTTAAAAGAAGTAACTAAAGTTGGCATAATGGGTGCGCCGGGTGGGTTGGGTTACTAGGTTGAAATAGATCATTTTAAGTACGGGTCAAAACAGACAGGGTTGGTGGTTTACCCCACAATTTTCTAGAAATTGCGGTACATAAGCAATATTATTGTTGTGGTAATCTAAATCTTCGATTAACAAAAATTTAGGCGGTGTGCATAAAAACTGACTCAGGGATGATTTTCAACCAGTTTGACCCACCCATTCCGCTTTCAGTTAGCTTTTTATTTGACCTGAGATAAAACACAACCTAAACAGACCTATCTAGAAAGAAGTATTGATCGATTCGGAATCCTTTTATGCTCTTGATGATATCCTGTGCTTTCTTTTGTAGTCACTAGCCGATCCTTACTTTAATGGCTTGTCAAATGGGGACCGAGAACCATCCACGCAGCCCATATCAAAACTTGAATTCGAGTTTGAGAGGAGGAAATTGGGAAAGGATGATGTTAGGGAGTTAATTTATCGAGAGGTTTGGTCATCAATTAATGTTTGTTACTGTCATGTTTATGTTAATATTGTTTTATATAAAGATTGTCTTATCTATAACCAGATCTTGGAGTATCATCCTCAGATGCTTCAGGAGTATTTACGCGGTGGTGAACAGACTAGCTTCTTGTACCCGAGGTCATACACCTCCTTAAGTCTGTCAAAAAATGTTACATTAAATCATTTGTGTTACATTTAGTGAATATAATTATTTGTAAATATTGTTTTGTTATTTCAGTGGGGTGGATCGGTTTAAGAGGCAATTTGCACATCTTGAGGAGGGACTTGGTAAAGGTGGAAATAGTAATACCACTCCACTGCTAAGGCAGCATGCCTCACTTCCTAGGCAAGTTATTGTATATAAAACTTGCATACTTTATTACTATTGTTGCAATTTTTTTAGTTATCATGAGTACCTGCTACGAAAAACTTACGGGACCCCGTCAATACCCTGCTAGCTAACGAGATTAGTTAACAAGTAGCTCCTGCTGGGCAGGTGGCCTTCAAGGGGGTTAAAGATAGAACATTAGTGGAAGAACGCAAATACGATATCCCAAGTGATTTGATGTGTGATTAAATAGACAAGTCACACTAAATGTTGGGGTGAATGATATAAGTGATTATGGTTTTGATCTTTCAATTGTTTAGAGTCAAAATAATCAGATTTGGAGCAGTAAGAAGTTGCTATGAGAAAATTGTTATTAAAAGTGTCCCATGAAACAACATGTCTCATTAGATGGGGCAATTTAGATCCGTTTGTATACAAATGGGTCGATCTAGGTTCTTTTTTTTATCTCTACAGTGTTGAGGGGAAAGATTTAACCAAAAAGGAAACAAGTCAACAAGGTCAAATGGGTTGAAAGTCATAAAAATGAATTCAAACATTTCATTTGAAAAACATTTATGTTAATATTGTAACGAAGGCTGGATATTGAGGACCATGTTTTCTTGTGGGACGTTGATCGAATTTATGTTATGTGGGTTTAGGGAGCGAGTTCCTGCACCCAAGGAGGATGGTGGTTCTCAAGAAAACGACTCAGAAAAACAACTTCAGACGGCATTGAAGATCCAGAAAATTCAAATGCACAAAATGAAGCTAATAAAGGAAATCGTAGCTTGTTAAAGAGTGCGAGTATCAGTGCTTCCAAGTGCATAGGAGGAAAAGGGACGCGTGCTACAGAGGTAAGATTTTATGTTTCGTTATATTATCTTCAACATGATGAAGTATTAGAACAATAAGCAGCAATAGACACAAGTAATCATCTATGGTTGACACATTTTAGCCATTGGATCGCTCAAATCAGCAGCCACCTTTAAATGCAGCAGATATAATAGAATACATCTGGGCAGTCGAGTAACTTATAAAAACTGGAATTTGGTCTTTAAAAGTCGCAGTTACACCGCCACCCAACCACACCCTGCTTTGCTCCTTTTTATATGTGAGTTGGGTTGACCATTCATAACAATATATTTGACCACTCCTGTTGTCTTTCATAGGAAGAACCTGATGAAAATCAACCAGGCGAGCAGTAAGAGGCGAGCTCTTTCGTTCCAACAACCAAAAGGAAAAGATACTACACATTATATGAAAAAGAATGTAAATTTTTATACATAATTGGCGCAACTAACGTGTGCTTTTTGCATGTTAAATGGAGACTTTCATCCACGTTTAGCATTTGCAAAACTGTGCTAATTCTGAAATTTTGTCTGATTTTCTGCGCTGGCTTAATCGTTAGTCGTCATCTTTTCATAGACGCAATCCTAAATTGATTTTAAGGCTCGATAATACAACGTTACTGCGAAAATAACAATGTTCAAGGGTGCACCTAGCTTGGAATTTGCTTCACATGACCCTTTGTTTTAATGTGTTCTAGATCAAACCGTTAGTAACGATTTTGACCATTGTAAGTTAACCAAGCGGTCGAAGTTAGAATTAAAACTATCCTAACCATTACTAACGGTATGCCCTTAGTTAGCTTGTATCATAATAAACATAAAATACAATAGAAACGATTATGTTTAAGTACTTAAAAGTTTTTTTAAGTGACTTTATGTAATGTATCGTCAAGCAAAGTTTAATCATGTCTATAGTTTAGCTTAGAATAATTAAAGCCCCAAATATATATAAAAGGTTATTTAGCCTAAAATCCAATGGTCCAGTTTGGTTATTTTTACCGATTTCAAAGTATAAGCATTATTAATTGTAATCATATTCTCTCTTTTTGAGGGATTTCTTGATTTAAAAAAAAAATTTACAAAAAGTATAAGCTGTAAAGCAAACCATTGGTATGGTACAGCTAAAAAATTTATAAAGCAATCGATTAAAAATATTTAAAATAATTAATCGTGAAACCAAGTTGATAACAGATAAATCCTAACCAGGAACATTTATCTTGATCATGAACACTTAAACACTTTGAGGATTATGAAGCTTATAAATATCAATCTCTACAACTGGGAATTGTCTGTCTTTTTCAAACTCCTAAAATCATCATGAGTATATATATATAATCACACTATTGGACAAGTTTCTAACGTTGATGATCAAAGTGTTCCCCATTATTTACATTCATTATAATAATACCGACCAACGAAAAAGAAAGATTAAAATTAATATTTGTTTTGTTATATACTCACGATTGTTTATATCATTATTTGTTTAATAACTACATCTCTACACATCAAAACGTTGTTATAAGATGCATGCTTGTTAGATTATTCCTTTGCAAGTTCAATACAAGTATAAACAGATCATGACAAACATCAACGATGAATAATAGTGAACATCAAACGAAAGTAGGAACAACAATGCTTACCTTGTCGTCTCATTAACCTTTTAATCGGATAAGTGAACAATGATTTTTACCTTCAATCACCAGTCGAACTTGAACCATGTTAAGAAATAATAACTATAGGGGTATACATGTTACAAACAGAAGTTAGGCAGGCAGTTGTTAATCATGTACTTAACTAACGAATTGTTGTTAATGTAGGCAAAAGTTGATAAAAAAAAACTCTCCATTACTCTTTTCTTTCTCTTTTGATGTCAAACTCGAACTAAAAGTTCGTCAAAAGTGGGAACTTACTTGTGAATCCTAATATCTTTTTTACGAAGAAATGACATAACATGGACTGAATATTGTGAACTTCTATATGTTAACAAAGGGTCGATATTTTGTATCTTTTGGCATGCATACTTCGGTTATATGGATTGGTTCCGTTTTGTCATGGTGGAAACATAATAGACCGAATCGATTTCCAAGTATGATCCTTAAAATTTGATTCACTAGTATGTTCAATAAAAAGATCATCGAATTAGGTTGTTCGAATGGGAAGATGGAGGAGGAAGAAGATAAATAGGATGAGTTTTGATTTTAGAGTTTTTATTTATCATTTTTATTAGTTTGAATTAACTACACAAACAACCCTCCAACTATTAAACAATCTTGTAATTTACATAAAAAGTCTCTTTAAGTATAAAAAGACCAAAATACTCTTATACTTGATAGAACATATTAATAGAGACCGGGGACCAAAACCATTACAATATGTGAACCTTAGGGCATGATATGTTTAAAGATTCTCTTTTGAACTATGATGGTTAAAATGATTAAACTTCAGTGATAAAAAACAAATTTACTCATTATAAAATAACTTAATAGTATATAAATTTGAATAAATTACATGAATAGTCCATGTGTTATGTTCAAATTACAATTTTGAAAAACTACAAGGCTAGTCCCAATTATGCATTAACGTAACAGGTTTGGTCTCTAACATGGATGGATAGTTAGTTTTTTGAAAATAGCAAAAATACCTTTATATTAGATAATTTTAAATTTTTAAAACTTAATAATCATTTTAGTAATATATATATATATATAATATATATATATATATATGTGTGTGTGTGTGTGGTGTGTGTGTGTGTGTGTGTGTGTGTTATAACTTCTATAGTGACGCAATACGTATCTTTGGTTAACCACCAACACCATCTCTTGCTGACCGCCATTACTAACTCATGCCACCACTATCGCCATCACCGGTCGGCACCATCACTATCTCCGGATGACCACCATCACCATCCTAGTCACATTTTAAAGAACAACATCGCAACCTCCCCGACCTGAATAACACCATTGCAATCAACATTTCCAACAACAACTACAACGTGTGATCAATTTATCTATATCCAAATTGATCAAGAACACCATTTCAAACTCACAAGACAATTCATGCCCAGATCTAAAATAAAATTAAGAATAGGTAAAGGAGAAAAATAAAGCGGTCATAGGTGGCGAAAGTGACGACAATCGCTACAACAAAGGTGGAAGTGGTGTTGGGACAAAAGGTGGTGGTGTTGTTGGGTGCAGTGGAGGATCACAACAATGAAGGTGTCGATGGGGGTTGGGTGCAATGGTTTGACATCGGGTGCAGTGGAATGGTTAAATGTGTAGCTAGCAAAAAATCTGACAGCCTCAGGCGAGATTAGAGCCGGTGATCGAAGATGGTTAGGGGGTGGCTTGATCGAGGGTATGAAGAGAGAGAGAGATGACAAGTGCTTTATTATTTTTAGTTTTATTTTAATATATTTAATTTTAATAGTAAATGTATTTTGGTCATTTCATGAAATTTCACAAAAGAAGTTAAGTGTCCATCCAACTCATAACCAAACTTGTTACGTTTATGCATACTTCGGGACTAACCTTGTAGTTTTCCAAACCTGGAGACTATAACCGCAATTTGGACATAACACATGGACCATCTGTGTAATTTACTCTATAAATTTCTTAAAGTTTCACTTTCAATATTTAAAAGGGTTATTGATTTTATTAATCTTAACTTTCATTTATTGACAAGCATTAATTCCAACTAAAAAATTCTTTACAGACACTTTCAACTTTGAGCTTATTTTCCTCCAACAATTTGCTAGTAACTAAAAGTTAACACCCGTTATTTTCTTTGATGATATAAGGCCAACTTTGAGCCATTTTTCAATTCCGCTACCACCCACGTCTATCGGGTCTATTTTGCATTGTTTAGCCTCCATTGTCATCTCAAATGTACCTCCAACAAGTCAAGTGTTCAAATTAAGAGATGGAGATTGGCGGCTTTTAGGGTGGGTGTAGAAGTTTCTGATTGACGAACCTTCCGGTTGATTTTTACTTTCTGCTTAATGATTTGGCCACATAAACAGTCCAACATTATCAAAAAACTAATAGGGTTAACTTATAGTTAGTAATGTATCATTGTAGAAAATAAACTCAAAGTTAAGAGTTTTATAAACATTTCATGAGTTTGAATATCACATGTCTTGACTCGTAACGTGACTTATAACATAATTTAAATATATTACTTAATATTTTTTTCCATAAAAAATCATTTTTGAAATTAATCAATTGTTGCTAGATAAAGTAGGTTGGAGATAAAAGAGATGTAAAAATGGAACGACATATTTATATTTTGTCATTTAAATTAGAGTTAATTACACAAATAGTCCTTGTGGTTTGATAAATATAACAAACTGGTAGTAACTTTTTAAAGTAATAGGTTTGAGTTTTATGCTTTCAATTGTGTAATGTATCTAGGTATTAAGACTAATATACCCTTTTGAGAACAATTTATGTATTTAAGTATGAGGACATTTTATGTATTTACGGAGGACTCTTATGTCTTATACCTAAAAGTATATAAAATAAAAAGAAAATAATATGTTACAAACTAGCATAGTAGAAGAAACCACCCAACACCACTAGTAGAAACCGATGACCTCCTATTGTCAGAAAACAACACTTTCCCACCAAAATCATCCCTTTTGAACACACATCACCACCACCATTGGTTTGATTGTTGATGTCAAGTGCCACACCCTATTGCTTGTGTCTTCTGTTAGAGACTCTTAATGATATGTAAATCAATTGTCAATGTAGTGCCAGGCGGAGTTCACGTGCTTCGTCGGCGGTGGTACCGATTAGGGTGGGAGAGGGAGACGAGTGTTGGTTGGGTTTATTGTTCTTAAAGTTTTAGTTTTAAAACCTACAAAATGTCCCTTCATATTAAAATTTAGGGTTTACATAAACGGTCCCTCTAACTTTGTAAGGATAATTTTTGTCTTTGTATTCAAACTTAACAAAAAATTTAACGAAAGTTAGTCTTAATACTAAACATATTATAAATTAAAATCACAAAACTCAACATGTTACTTAAAAAAGTTAAGTACCAAACTTGTTATTTTTTCAAACCACATGTGCTATCTGTATAATTAACTTTTTGAATTATATAATATGTCATATCACATGATACATCACAAGCAATGTCATGTCATGTACTCATGTGCTTCATCATAAAACAACTATCAAAATTAACATGTAGATTTGGACTATTATTGTTGAAAAAATAAAGTTCGATTAATACCAGTCAAATTATTAATTGGGATTAATATTGACCAATTAACAATAACTTGGATTATTATAGTAAAAAATTTCTTATAAAAAGAGTAAATTACATAAAAGGACCTTTATATTTATATAACAAATTTTACTTTGAGTAAATTACAAATTATGTCCTTTATTAATATATAAAATTGCATGTTATGTCCTTTAGTTTTAATAATTATATGAAATGTTCTTTTTTAAAATAATTTGCACATCTATCGTCCTTTAAACTAATCTACATCCAAATTTTCAATTAAGTCAGACATGTGTGTAAGGCCCCGTTCCCGAGATGCTTACAGCTGGTAAATCATTGAACATAAAACATACATTTCATTTCTTTTACACAAATTTCACAGCGGAAACATTAAAAAATGACATCTCGTTTCATTATAAAAACTTTTGCAAAATAATACATCATAATTCAATTACAAAATCCCAGTTGCATTACATCACAAAAGTATTATAAATATGGATGCCATCTCAAAAGAGCTGAGTAGCCGCCTCGTGCCATCCTCATCAACCATTACCTACCAACTGGAAACACATCAAAGTTAGCGTTGCTGAGTGAGTTCTAGTTTTATAATAAAATATACTTTCTTTTACTAAAACCGTTATTTATATTCATGCGATCATGCCTCATACGTACACATAGATAATATTCATTATTATCTGCATCGTTCGTTCATCATTATATCTTTTCTCTTCTCAACCATAAACTTTACCCAGCTATTCCTGGTGCTGGACCTAGGTCTATCATAGACCAGCTATAACGGTGCTCTCACCTCTGATCACAACACCTAGGGTAGAGTTTAGGTATACCACTGTTACGTGCAATGCCCAGCTATTCCTGGTACTGGACCTAGGCCTATCATGGGCCGGCTATAACGGTGCTCGCACCTCTGATCACAGTACCTAGGCATGAAGCAATGGAGCTATACAAATGGTCAATCACAAAGAAAGACCCCACCGTGCATCCTCCCGGGGTAGCGAACCCGCACACGTTGGGCTAACACCTTTAATGGCGTGTCCCGACATACTATGCTTGCAAGACTTTCTTTACTTTCGTTACTCATTAATGCATGCATTCTTACTTCATGTTCCTCTTCTTATTATCTTTCACTTTACATTACATAATACTTCATTTTGTTCATTAACATGACACGTAAAGCCATAGGAAAGATAAACATACATCATAATAAGAAATATTTCATACACAGACATCAGCATCATACAGGGCAACATCAAACATACATAACATACATAATCATGCAACATCATCATCATCATGCCCAACATGCTTTCTAAGGCCTCAATTGTCATCTTACATGAACTTACGGGAACCTTACGTCAAAAACTTACATCTGCACTTTCCCCCGAAAGTCAAAGGTCAAACTACACTTCTCTTCGGGTGCAACAGCCCTATCCGGGCGTATGGACACCCTTCAGTCGTATGGCCACCATGCGACTGAACATTATGTGACTGGACTACTGCGGATGAACACTCATGCGAATAAACACCCAATCGTGCGATGGACTTAATGCGGATGGATCCCATGCGAATGGAACTAATACGGATAAGCACTTATGCGGCTGGGATCCCAATCGTGCGAATGAACTCTCAGTCGTGCGAATGGTCGTGCGAATGAAACCCAATCGCACCCCATTCGGCCGTATGGCCTCCATTCGGTCGCCTAGCCCTAGCTGGTGCAGAATGCAGTTCATCCCGAACCCAATCTGCCATTTTCGACCTCGAAGCTCATCCAAACTCATTCTAAGCCCAAATCAACCATCCTAAACCTTAGGGATGCATACCATAACACCATTCAAGCACACACAAGCTCACAAACGAGGCTCAAGCGCATCATACACACACATACACAAGCACAAACGGGTCAACATGCATACACTCAAAAAAACTCGATTTTCAGATGTTTTCCAGCCCCAAATCATTCAAAAACGTTTAAAGGAGGGGTCCTAGAACTCACACAAACGACCACAACGAGAAGAGCTTCGATTTGACCCGCTTCACAATGATTTTGGCCACTCGAACCAACCTGAACCAACACTTCTTTCTTTTCTTCCTTTCTCTCTTCTCCTCTCTTGTTTGGCTGAAATATGAGTGTGGGGAGAGGGTAAGAGCTGCCCTCTCCCTTTATATACCACCCTCTCACCCATCTTTCTTTCGTTGGCGAGTTTGGTCCCTCGACTTTGGACTTTATTTCTTTTTTTTCTTCTTTCGCCGGCTTCAAAATAAATAAATAACCGGGTGTTACAATGTGCTACTCACATGAGAGCATTTATATATATTACTTTCATACAATGAGTCAAATTTTTTTTACGTTGCTTCATTCTCGCCGCCTTCATGTTAGAGTGTTCAAAGTTGAATAGAATTTTCGGATAGTTGGAATTACTATCCGTATTCTTATCTGAAATTTCGGATATCTAAAATTCAAATATTCAAAATTTTGGATATCTAAAATTCAAATATCCAAAATTTTGGATACGAATTAGATAACGATTCACACATCTGAATTTCTTCTTTGTTTTTGGAATAATCTGATAATTATAATTATAAAAATAATATAAAAACAACACATGTTAGTAAAAGTTTCAATATAAAGTACAAGTCTCAACCAAAACAAAAAACTTTAACATTTTAAAAACAATAACAAAAGATTTTTTTAAAATTATCTAAAAACTTAAAATTCTTTTTGTTATTTTTTAAAGTGTCAAATGTTTTTTTGTTGGGACTTGTTAGTATATATTAGAACTTTTTTATGAGTGTTGTTTTTATATTATTTTTATAATAACATATATGTTGGATCAAGAAGAAGGCTGGTGCAACTAAAACCAAATCACTTAGACAAATTTTGGTGCTGCTTACAAAGGCTTTCGAAGCCAGTGTGGAACTTTCGAAGGAAGTAGAGTTCTTCCGAAGACAAAGTAAAAGTTCCACTTTCGAAGGCAAAGCTCTACTTCCGAAGATACATATTCACTTCCGAAGATGAAGTCTCAAAGGAAGAAATCAGAAGACTACTTCTGAAGTATGAAAAAAGAAGAAGTTCTCAAGCCTCGAAATTCGGAAGACACTACTATGAACCAGTGGACATAAGTATGGACTCTGACACTCCGCTGCAGACCTCTGATACTGCATGACGTTTTCTTAAAGAGCCATGTAGTTGACCATACTTTATTCCACTGTTCACCTTTTTTATGTTAGTACAAGTTACCAACTTTAGTTGGTGACAAAAGGTAAGTCAGGGACATGTCCTGACTATCATATCTTAAATAAAGTCTTATCTGAGATATCTTAAACTATAGCTTTGTAGTATTTGCTTTAGTTAGAGAATTCCAGCTGGTATCAAAGTATATCCGGCTGTAGGTAGTATTATATATAGTCTCTCATTGTAACTCATAAAACATGCTTGTAAGAGTCTTGAAATATTTGAATTGAGAAGCAATATATGCAAGTACCTTGAAAATTACTTCTTGTGTTTTGTTATTAATTATTATATCGTTATCAACTCTTAAAGACTTTGCTTTCATCGAGAGTGTTGTTTAAGTGAGTTTGAGAGAAAATCAAGTGTTTAGTGACACAAACCGATCCTGCAATATATCTAATTATTGCAAAAAGAAAAAGAAGTTCAAATATTCAAATTGCTATATGTATCCATATTCGAAGAATTTCAGATATCCAAATACTGATAGTGATATCTATTATCTGAAAATTTCAAACATTCAACTTTAAACACCTAACATAAAGGCGACGAGAATAAATCGACGTAAAAATATTTTGATTCATTGTAAACATGTAAAATAATAAAATGTCCTTCATGTGAGGAACACATGCATGACTTAACTATAAATTTTTGACGAATGTTAGTGTAAAGGACAATATGTGTAATTTTTATATAAAAAAAAACATATGATGTAATTATTAAAACTAGAGGATACACGATGTAATTTAATGTATTAATAAATAACACAATTTGTAATTTACTCTTTTACTTTTCAACCTTTTTCTTTACTAATTACACTAAACAATATTTATGTATATAGTTTGGTTCATCTTTGGTCTTTATTTTAACGATTGTTAGTTTGCATCATGAAGTTAAGTCATGTGGTTATCATATGACAATATATCTGTAAAAAAACATGCATGTGACATAATCCAAAAAAAATTGATGTATAAAAAATATGATTGGAAAAATGTTATTAATAACTTAAATGATTGTATTTGTATGGTATAATTTATATGTTATTAATACACTCTAATAATATATAATAAACTTATCACATGATTATGAAAATCATGTGATATAATAAATTTTCATAAAATTGACACTCTAAATTGAACAAAAGCATTTAAATTACCTACACCTGTCTTACATTTTAATTTTTGTATATTAAGTTTATTATGAAACTTAAATCATATGATACAATAAGTTTTTATATAACTAACTTAAGAAAATGATGATAAAAACCTATAAGATTTGTTTAAAGTTTTACTCGTCAGTTTTAACATTTTATAGTCTTAATGTTTTACAGGTCATATTTTTCTAAAGAAATTCATGTTGCTTGTATTCGAATTTTTATGTATTACGTTTAGTATTGATATTTAAATAATATGAGGCAATAATATTTTATAGAACTAGATTTACAAAATGATGATAAAAATACATAGAATTTGTTTAAGGCTTTACTCCTTAGGCTCAATATATAACTGATCATATTTTCTTAAAAAAGTTGATTCGTTTTTGAATTATGTTGTCTCGATATACTTTTTTTTACACATATACCCTAATGTTATAATCATGAAACCTAATTTAATGATTCAAATTAACGGCTGTTATACTAAAGGACTAAGGATGAAACAAATTATATGTATAAATGTTGTTAGTGTAATTAGAAAAGATAAAGGTTGAAAAACGAATTAAGTTATATAAATAAAATTACTTTCTTGTAATTTACTCTATAAAAAAGTGTAAACATAAGGAATTTTTTTATTAAGCACACCACCAAAAATATATAAAAACACGTTTAACACATTGATAAGCTTCAATGTTTCTCAAAGTAATGTAGATAAGTATCGATCGGTGATGACTCTGAATTGGAATATTCCAATACCACCATTTTCCATTCTTGTACAAGTCACCAGCCAATAAGCAACTCTTGTTGGTGCATTTATAGAAATTGCAGCCATGGGTATATAAACATTTCTACTTTGATTTTGAATTTTCAACTAATTGAAACCATTCAAACAATCTTCCTCTTGATATCTCAAGTGGGTCGTCGTATTATGTTAGTATCGTACTCCCACTACTTGTTCTTTATCTTTATTTTCCCCTTTTTCTATAAACTTGAGTAATCTCTCATTTGGGATTTTGGGGTGTTAAATCATCCATCTTTTTGAGTTGTTGTTACTTTAATCATCTGGGGTTTGTTTAATTCATCGAATTTTAGCTTCGTTCGATCAAATCAGTGGTGGGTTTGATCAAATTCATGAAGCTGTCTGCATTGACTTTGTTGTATGCTTAACGAAAGTGCGAAAAGAGTATGAAAAGCTTTTTAAAGAAACTACACATCAGGCCAAATCAATCATCAGATTCAAGCTCACAACAGTCTGCATCAGCTTCTGCATCTCAATCTGAATCGAATGAACTCAATAAACCTTTGTCTGTGATTACGGGGTGGCTTAATTCAGTAACGAATAAGAGAAGTCAAAGCCCTTCACCAATTGAGGGGTTTGATTCCGTTAGCAGTGGTCAGTTGGATGCTGCTATGGATGAATTGAGGGTTTATGATTCAGGGTCTGGTAACTCTAGGGATCCAGAGGCAGAAGAAGAGTATCAGATTCAATTGGCTTTGGAGTTGAGTGCAAGGAAGATCCAGAAGCTGTTCAGATTGAAGCTGTTAAGCAGATCAGTTTGGGTTCTTGTCCTCCAGAAAATACTCCAGCTGAAATCGTCGCATATCGTTATTGGGTAAGTTGAGTTCTTATTTCAGTTTGCTCCTTAGAATTGGAATGATGAAGTTTTAGCCACATATACCAGCCTTTGTGTGTTGTTATCTGGGCATTTGTTAATTTGGTTCTGAAGTGTTTGATCATAATTTGTACAGAAGTAACCTATTCCCATGTGTTAATACTGTTTGATTGCCATTCAATGCAAAATAGTAAAGTGTTTCGGGTGATGGAAATCAAACAGACTGTTTCTAAGTTCATTTAAGTTGCTATTAGTAAGCAGCATATCCTTTGTTTTGATTGTTACTTTGTTTGTGTGATTTGGGTCAATATCTTTTCTGCTCTCAAGTGGTATTGAACCTTAAGCAACATATCCTTTGTTTTGATAAAAATATCTTTCCTTATAAGCATTATTTCTTTTCAAAGATTAACAGTTCTAGAACCCATTTAATATTTTTGGGTCCAACTAACTACACTTTTTTGGATTTAGTTGTTTGAACATAAGGGTTTGGTAGGACCTGAATAATAGTTTTATATATAGTCAATATATACTAAGAACTACAAAATAGGTTGCTTTCGAGAGGCATCCATCTCTCTCAGTGACACTGAATTTAACCATAACTGAATATTGACTTAAGCGTACTAAATGATTTCTTATATTCCTATTTATAATATTACCTGACTATGGATATGAAATATGTTGCATACTATAATCATAGAAATACTGTGATTGCTTATGTTGATGCAAGGAAATACCATCATTGCTTTATTTTTATATAATACAAGTCTAGCAGAATTATAAGTCCAACTGTATGCCTGTTTTCGACTTTTTGTTTTTGCTTATTGAATTCTAACATTTCTCATGTCCTAGACTCACAGAATTACAGTGCTCTTAGTTATGATGACAAGATTGTTGATGGGTTCTATGATCTGTATGGGGTGTTGACGGGACCCACATCTTCAAAGATGCCTTCCCTTGTGGATTTACAAGGAACACTTGTGTCAGATAATGTTACATGGGAAGCGGTTCTTGTTAATAAGGCTGCAGATTCTAACCTTTCAGGACTTGACCAGACGGCCCTGCAAATGGCTGTCAAGTCGATGTCTGAATCCATTGATTATGCTCGTGAGAATTTGGTGCAGAGACTTGCGGTTTTAGTGTCTGATCACATGGGGGGGCCGGTTAGGGATCCAGAAAATATGCTGATAGCTTGGAGAGATTTTAGCTCAAAATTGAAGGAAACTATTGGAAGCATGGTTTTGCCTCTTGGCTCATTAAAAGTTGGAATGGCCCGTCATCGGGCGTTACTTTTCAAGGTATTTTCTTTCTCTCTTTCATTTTAGCTTACAGTTATAGGGGGGTTTCATGTTTGGATGTGCTTTTTGAAAGTCTTCAAGTGATATGAGTAATCAGAATCATGTAATAAAACAAGATTTAGAAGATAGCATTGGAAGAGTTTCTGCAGTTGGATGTTGTAATGATAAGATTAACGAGTGTTCGGAAAATTCTGCTTATTAAAAAAAATATTAACTAGCCCAAATAGGACATTTTTTGGTAAGAAGAGTATTGTGGGATCACAGTTCAGGTTTCTCTGATTAGGTTGAAAGTAGTTAGTGTTGTTTTATCATTATATATTCAAAGTATTTTTTGTAGCTGGTATGATACTTTTTTTAGAAGTCTGTTAATCAGAAGTAAAAATTTCTTATCAAAATGTTAAAAAGTAAATAATCATTAATGCCACTTCAAGTTGTAAGAATCAAATAAGCTGTTTTAGGGTGCAAATACAAACATCCCTATATTTTTGGATATTTGCTTTTCCATGTTTGAGTTACTAAGTACTTTTTAGATGTAAGCTGACCTCCAAAGCAACTTATGACCATGGTGTAAGATATTAGTAGCCTACAACCTAGGATATCCAGACAGACCCATAATGAAGGTCCCAATGAGGTGTAGAGATCTAACCCATTACCCACTATAACTTAAGTATGTCCCTATATTACATATAAATTTATCTCCTTAGCACCCTTTAGGTATGTCAATATTCACACCATTGCATCCTTATGGCCAAGAGTATGTGAGATACATCCTACGTGAATTACCATCTGTAATTAAATCATGTCCTTGAAAATGAGAAAATACGGTAAGTCATAACAAATGCATGCTACCTTCAAATATATTTGATATTGCACGTAGCAATAACATTTAGTTAAACTTTTATTTATTTATTTACTATTATAGTTGATAACTGAATATATTATTATAGTCATATATAAAGCAATAATTAAAATTATAAGAAAAAAGCATGTCTTCCAGTACTATCATGAAGGGTTTATCATGAAGGATAGCATAAGTAGATTAAAGATGGGTCCAAATAACTCTAGAGGAATCTACAACTAAAGTATCTAAGTACGTAAAAGCACTAGACTTGAGCGGTGTAAAATCCTGGGTGCTAAAGTAAATGATTAGAGAAGTACTTCTAAATCATGATTGAATAGTAATGTGTAAGAAGTACCAATTCCATGACCTTTTGACCATGACTTATGATACAACCGGACTTATGCAGTGAACATCTTAGTTTTAGTATGTACACTATAAGGTGGAAATATAATGCTGGATGGGATCTGTACCTAAATGGGCTGACCTATTGAATCTTTTTCTGGACCAGCAGATCAGTTTTTTTTTAATCTAGGGATTGAACTGGATCAGATCACAGAATGTTCTTGTGAATTATGGCCAATACCGCTCACAGTCCAAAAAGAGTAGTCCTTTCATTGGCTAGATACTGAACACATTGACAAGTCTAGGAGGCCCATGTGGAAGCCAGGGATGAACCAAAAAAAACTCTTATAGTGTACAAAAATAGAAATGTTGTTATGGTAGTGCATCCCCTGAAATGTTATTGGACTAGAAAGTAGAAACTTATATAAACACACACATACAAGCATGGCATCACAACTTTCTAGAGAGTTCCATTATTTATTTATTTTTGACTTTTGTGTGTTTCTTCTAAAATATGATGAGTACATATGTCACTTGATAAGTTCTAGATCTTCCTAACATACTCTTTAATTTATGATCTTTGAATTTTCTTGTAGGATCTTCTGATTTTCACTTGATGATATATGACAATATTTACTTTCATTCCTTTTTATATACCAATGGCATATGATTACTTTCAGTCCTTTTATATGCTACTGGAGCATGTTTTATTCTTTTGAACAACCCCTTGTAGGTTTTGGCTGATAGTGTAGGCATCCCTTGCCGCTTAGTGAAAGGGAAGCAATACACCGGTTCAGACAAAGTTGCAATGAACTTTATAAAACTCAGTGATGGCAGGTTTGGTCTTTGCTTTATATATTCATCATATCAAATGTCAACTTTATACTCAGAATTTAATATGCATAGATTTCCTGATTTAAAATTTGTTTATTCTAGCTAATAACTGAAAAGGAGGGGATTCAGATAGCATGAAAAATTGATTAGATAAGAAATAATAATGTAAAGAGTAAACAATGGGTGGGCGAAGAGCTATCCAGTAATGACCTAAAGGTCGCCTTTTGCCAGAGGTGGCAAAATACACAGGTTGGTGGTTAGGTTATGGACCAAAATGGTTGACATTTATGTGGAGGTCAAATGGGTTGGGTTGACCATCCAGCTTTCTTTATCCAACTTGTATTTGAAATTATAGTAAACTACGTATAAATATGATTGCGAAACTTTATTATTACTATAATAGTATAACTTTTATACAATATAGCAATTTTGAAGGTTTATACATATGAAATTTCGAATACATCTCGGATAACTATCACCCTGACCTTGTCGTTGACCCATATCAATGTATCCTTTTTAGCTTAATCCATTCCATTTATTGATCCAAATCAACCCATATAGGGGTAAATGAGTCAATAATAATATGGTATTCTCAGGTCTCTTTAAACTGTACAGTTTTAGTCCTGTAAATATGTTATCTGCATAGCTATACCCCGTTGAACTCTTTATGATTTCTTATGAAACTTTTCTCTTTAAAACAGTGAACTTTACATGCAAATACATCCCAGATAGGATTTTTATCAGATACTATTTTTTCAACCAGCAGCAAAATACTATTAACTAATGGAATTAAAAATGTAACTGCTAGGGAATATATTGTTGACTTGATGGCTGATCCTGGAACTATCATTCCATCTGACACACTCGGAGGATCAAGTGTTGATTATGAAGAATCTTTATCATCAAGTCCATGGTCCCGAGATGAAGATTCCTCGTATTTAGCTTCCTCCACAAGTGGCCTCACCACTTCATCTGCAGATTACATGGAAAACGATAACACACATTCATCAGGTTATCACAACCAATCAAATCTGTATTAGAACCCAAGAAATCTGTACCTCAAGTTTCACGAAAAGTATATAAGGAGAAAGTAGGAATTCACAATACGTGCATGCAAGATCCCCTTCATGGACTGAGGGCATAAGTTCCCCTGCAGCACGTAATTGAAGGTAAATGATGTTTCACAATACATGATGGAAGCTGCAAAAGAAAACCCCCAATTAGCCCAGAAACTACATAATGTGTTACTTGAAAGTGGCGTTGTTGCTCCTCCAGACCTCTTTACCCAAGTTTATGAAGAGGATTTACCCAAAGGTACTACCGAAAGTCAAAATCAAGATCAAAGTCTTTTAACTCAACCTCGTTTCTTACCTCCATTGCCACATCCAAAACGAGCTTCTTCACAAACTGAAGTCAATCCATCCAAAACATGAGAACTGTTCCGGCGGCAGCGGCGGCAGCTGCAGCTGCCGTAGCAGTTGCTTCCTCGATGGCAGCGGCCACCAGCAAAACAATAACAAACCAAAATATACAACTACCTGTAGCAGCTGCAGCGACGGTGACAGCAGCAGTTATGGTGGCAACCACAACCACGTCTGTTGCAAAGCAACATGAGATATCTGGTAACTCAAAAAATGATAATTTGAATGTTTTGGATTCTTCTCCAAGAGGGATGAGGATAGGAGAGGAATACAGAAGCACAATATGAGATAGGTCAAGAAGGGGAGAGAACATCAGATAGGTCAACAGGTAATGAAAGCACGATGTCTGAAGTGTCACTTGAGGATGTAGCAGATTGTGAAATACCATGGGAGGATATCACATTGGGGGAACGTATCGGATTGGGTACTGAGTTTATCTTTTTATTTTTCAATGCTTCACATGTTTTATGCTATTGGTATTTTCTAGAAGTGGCAAAATGGGCGGGTTGGGCAACAAGTTAATACCCATAGTTTTTTAGTGGGGTATATTATTTTCTGTAATAATTTATGTTTGAATGAAGTTTAGGAGGTCATATGAATTAATAATAATAATACAATTTGAGCGACTTAACTGGTTAACCACTATGATCTATTTGACACTTTTCAATTTTAACTAAATCTTTTGATTTGACCCTGTTTTCAGCAACATCTTTTAATTTGAACCACTTGGGATTCAGTACAACTCAAATCAACCAGTTCATGAGCAAACGGGTCAAAAGATCCACATCTAGTATTTTCCTTTCAAAGTAGATATAGTGGTCACTGGAATTTCATGGTAAAATATGTCCCTTGCGTGTACTCCCTGCAATGATATCAATTACAACCTTTTCGCTTTATTTATATGGAATCAATCAATATAAAAAGTCAATCTGGGATTGGGCCAAGAGTATGAGAGGATGATAAGTTTTACAAAGAACATGTTTCTTATCTCAACCATTATTTCCAATCTATGTTAGGTGCTTTGATTGGTGTTTAGATGTGTTAATAAATAAATCAAAGTAATCCGTTGAGTGTTCATAGAAACCTATAAATTTCATTTGACATCTGAAACTATACTTGGAGAAATGTAAATACGCCTCATGTTATTTTAGTATGAATAATTAGATTTGGAGATATGAGTAAGAAGCTTTAGTAACAACAGTGATCATTGAGATATTGTAAATTACTTGGCCATCCCTACCTTCTTTTTATCAATTGCTTATATGATTCTGATTATAATTCATCAAGTTAAAATAATATTTGAAAAAGGACATCCACACAACCCATTGATCCAAGTTTAGACAAAAATGATGTATAGGATTACAGGACTACAAATGTGGTCTAAGTCTTTTTGTTCAAGTGTGTAATTTAGAGAAATATGTTACTACTACATTTACCTTTTCATCTACTGTTTTCTCTACTATGTCCTTCTTATATATAACTTGCTCACATACAATAGCAAATGTAACTAATATATATTTCCTCCTTGGTACAGGATCATATGGAGAAGTTTACCGTGGTGACTGGCATGGAACTGTGAGTTTATATTTGTATACATTTGAAATATTTTGTGTAATACCATTTTAAAGAAGATATAGACATACTTCTGTAACATTTTATGTTTTTGACCATTGCTTAGTTACTGTTGATCTTGAATCTTAATACTGATGATTTTAGAATAATTGCTGTTTACTAATGTAAAAGATTCCTATGCGACCTTATTTCCATTATTTATTTTCAGGCTGTTGCTGTTAAGAAGTTCCTAGACCAAGAAATAACTACAGAATCCCTTGAGGAATTCAGAAGTGAGGTACTCCCCCCCCTCCCTTCGCTGTCCCTAGGTTGTGAATACAGAGTTAGCATAATCAGATATTGTATAGCACGTCATGACATGTGTTAAAACAGACATGCTAAATAAGAGCGGGTCGTTGGACTGTGCAACTATTGTTACTTGTAGTATCATAATCACAAAACCAGTTAATCAGGACAGTGCTTAATGTTAGGGACAATTATGTAATTTTACATTTCACCTCAACAATCAGTTTCTTGCAGTAACTACATACTGGCTTTTCTAATTTGATCATTATGACCCTAAAAAAGCAGAAAATTTGAATCATAAGTACTTTTAGCTGATCACTCTAAACTACTAATTAAAATTTAAAGTCAGTATTTACTTAAAAGTTAAAACTACAGTGCAAATACCTTTTAACTCATAATTAAGGAAAGATGTATACTATTGGACAACACATTATTATCCAAGTGTAAGGCCCCCTTCTAATTAGGGTTAGTGTATTTCTTTACTATCTGTGTGCTTAATCCTTACCAATTTTCTAATTTTTTGGATTACAAGGTCAGGATCATGAAAAAAGTTAGACATCCAAATGTTGTACTCTTCATGGGGGCTGTTACACGTACACCACATCTTTCAATTGTTACTGAATTTCTTCCTAGGTATGTCACACAGTACATTCATTTTCACCTTCCTTTAACTTGTAGGCCATGATAACCTATCATAGATTCGTAGTATCATACACGGTTGGATCTTGATAATTAGATGTAGGAATATCAGCTGGTAGGGTTGACCCGAAACCTTTTCTTACAGCTTTCTTAAGTTTTTCCAAGTAATTCACTTATCAAATAAGATTGTAGTTGTTTTTTTTATATTTTCTCTATAATAATCTAGTTTTTGTCAATAAGATGGTTTAGAGATTTTATGGATAAAAGATAAGCTTTGGTAGACTTTTAACCTGTGTGACCCTTTTTTGGTTGTCCTTTTTGTTTTAATTTCACTTGTTTGACCGGTAATTGGTAAAAGATACCTGACTCAACCCAGTGCTACCTCTACAAAAGTTGGGGTACAGGGGAATCTAGTCGAATATAATTTTATTTGTCTTTTCTTTTATTTATTATTTTTGGGGGGGGGGGGGGTGTTTAGATATTATTTACTTTGTGTATTTTATTTTAGATATTTTAAAAACGTCTTCTAACTACAAAAATGGTGAACTCATGGAGGTAACCACACATGCTAGCCCCTGTGTTTCATAGTTCTAACCACCTTTCTTTTTTATCACACTTTTGAGTTTTGTGTGTCTTTTTCCATGTGTGTCTTTAATAAGTATAAATTAACCTCACTCAACTGTTGTAAACCTTCATACGCTAATGCTATTTTCTATGAAATAACGAACGTAATTTTATCTTATGCAGAGGTAGTTTATATAGATTACTCCGTAGGCCCAACAACCAACTAGATATTCGAAGGCGCTTGAGGATGGCTCTTGATACTGTATGCTCTCTTCTAGGGAGTGTTTGAACTTTGAATGTGCATTTAAACTAATTAATGTGATTTGAAGTTGCATAATCAGTTAGAGTGTTTGGGTAAACTGATTATGATTATGGTTTTTTGATTATCAGATTTGGATAATCAGGTAAGGTGTTGCTGTAAGAAAACTGATTATTGAAATAAATGTAAACTTACCTAACTATCCCTACCTTAAGCCAACGATTTATCTTTCTTTGATTCCTGGCATTTTGAAGGCACACATCCAGACACCCCTTATTAACCTTTAATCTTATTTTTATTTTGATTTCCTATCATCTAAGGTTTCATTAAATTGTATCTTATAAATATTTTGACTGAAATTTTCAGGCTCGTGGTATGAACTATCTGCACAATTGTACTCCTGTATCGTTCACCGTGATTTGAAGTCTCCAAATCTCCTTGTTGATAAGAATTGGGTTGTGAAGGTAACCTACCATTCTACCAACCTTACAACCCCAAAATTGTTAGAAACTTAGAATGATTATGGCACTGCATCCAATTTGGATTTTTTATGGATGATATTTTTAATCTTCAGGTTTCTGATTTTGGGTTGTCAAGAATGAAGAACAGCACGTTTCTTTCTTCAAGATCAACCGCTGGAACAGTATGTATTATTTAGTGTATATGGCAGGGAGAATGTTATTTACCATAAATTAGAGGTAGCAAAATGGGCAAGTTGGGAATCGGTCAGTGCAACCTTCTGGAGTTCTGATGCGGATCAAAATGGGTCATTAGGGTCAGCTTGAAGCATGTTCTGTCCAGAAAAAAAATTATTTATAAATAATTAGTATGTCAAACATGATTACAAAATTGATATTGTTCAAAATATTTGTATATATATGTATATACTAAGGAGGTTTTATGCATCATAAAATACTCTTTGGACATTGTTTTTGGTCATTCAACCCATTTGACAGGTGTACATTGAATTTTTTTAATGATATTACCAGATTGACCTGTTTGAGATGAAACATAGCCATAATAGACCCATTCTGAACTCGGTGAATATTGCCACCTCCTTATTATAACAACCATAGTTGATAATTGTGTTCTCTTTTTCAGGCTGAGTGGATGGCTCCAGAAGTCCTAAGAAACGAACCCTCAGATGAAAAGTTGGTGTTTTCTTATTCTTACATTTTGATTGAGAAGAAAATAAATGAGTTCTTGATGCCATAAAATATAATGTTATCTTTATATCTTATGATTTGCAGGAGCGATGTTTATAGCTTCGGTGTGGTTTTGTGGGAGCTTTGCACATTGCAACAACCATGGGGTGGAATGAACCAATGCAAGTTGTTGGTGCAGTCGGGTTTCAACATCGTCGTCTTGAAATTCCAGATGACATGGACCCTGTCATTGCAGATACCATTACAAAATGTTGGCAAACGTCAGTCTTCAACTTTTTAAACCAATATTCTTCTGCTTGTTCGACATCTCTTTATCAAGTATTGAATTTTTTTTGTATCCAATAAAAGTGGCAAAAGGGGCAGCTTGGGTGACAAGACTAAATGGGTCGGACAAAAACTGGCAGTTTGAAGTACCAGATGAGACCCATAGGGTTGTGTTGCACCAGCCCACATCTTTTTCTTGTTTATTGTGTGAAATATGACTTTAAAAACTCTTTATTCATGTACAGTATTAGAATCTTTAATCCGGTTTAAACACATTTTGTGCAACTTTCAACCTGTTCTGATTTGACCCATGACCCAAAAATTTGCCACCTATCGCGTCGTAGAAAGTATTACATAGCATGATATTGCGCCTTGTACACATATACATGTAAGGCATACATATACACAAGACATGATATTTATGGCGTAAGAGTGATTCTCAACATTATATTCTTCTTTTTATAGTGATCCAAAACTACGGCCCACGTTTGCTGACATCATGGCCGCCCTGAAGCCACTTCAGAAGTTACACACAAGTTCTAAAACAGTTCAGACCAACCCAATCGCATAACGGAGCAGCAAATTGGGCAAAGCATCTGCACCTGCAATCTGTGAATAATGTAGTCGTGTAAGTTATTTGGTCGATACTGTCGATATGTGAGAAAGTCGTGCTTTGAATACGGCAATGAAAATGCACCGTTTCAAAGAATTCTGATTCTTTTGTATAACTATATAGTCATTGTCATGTTGTTATAGGCTTTGGTCATCTGACCATCTCAATTTTCTGTTTTGCTTTGTAAATTCATGTTGGTATCATGGTCATAGTTCCTTGTTTATAATACACTCACCATGTGTTGTATGTTGGAATGCACAGTGCAATTAAGACAATGATTTTGTGAAGACATTTCTTTTTTAAAAACATCGACATGTCTATATTGATTGTATATTGGCTTTATAAATAAGAATGATATTATACTTCAATACCTTCTGGATATATAAATAGTCTTCCGTTCCCCCGCTATCTAGGATCATATTAAACACTTTTAGCAATAAACATGGTGGTTGTTGCATTATACATACAGGTTCATGCTCTGAAATCATAGAATACTGCTTGACACAATAAGTTATGGGTCAAGCGTTTAGAGCGCTCCCTTGTATATCTAATCATGCTTAGAGGCATGTTAATATCGATTTGACAATGACGTATAACATGCTCTAACATATAATCTAACAGACTATCTATGTTTATTGATAGATTGTTTTGTGTCATAAGCAAAACTTCTTTATCCGTATGCAACTCACTTCCATGGTAAATTCATTTAATCTTCATAAGTTTGTTGTGTTGAATGATGGGTTGCAACATGGTATTTCTTCTATGTTAGTGGGACTTCTTCATAGTAGGTAACTTGCTTCAATGGCAAGTTCCTTTATTCGTTATTAGTACAAGTCTTTTAATCTTTATCAACGGTGACTTCTCATCACGTCCTCTTCGGTTGTAATTTATCATCTGTGACAAGTTCTATTTAATATTTATGAACAAGAAGTGTCATCAACGTCAACATGTTTTCAGCTCCAAAAGAATGCCTCAGTGGTCACCAATTCTTCATTGTTGTTAGTGAAAACTAGCCATCAATAGCCGGTTAATGAGTGAGTGATAAGTGTCTTGTCAAGGATAAAGCTCCCCCTAAATTGTAGCTCACTCTTGATAAGTAGCTTGATGTCACCAACAATCTACATATCCTTTGACTTCGAATGATAGTTTGGTTCTCGTAAACGTTTTCTTAGCTATAAATCTGAAGAATAGCCAATAATCTTTCATTGTTTCATCTTAAAAACTAGTAATCATAAATCCCATGTCATTTGAATCTAACAGAATAAAAAAATAGTTTATAGTTCTATAACACTAAATTATCTAGATTTAATCTTTACATCTCAATATTATGATGCATAAACCAGTAGTAAATAACACATCGGTAAACTAGAATAATAAGAACAAACTCAATTTCTAGTGTAACCAACATTCATTCTAGCACTAAACTAGAACAAAATCTACGTAATTTTTAGTATTATTTGATGACAAGACTGGTATTTGTTTTTTGAAGAGGATATGATAGCTTTCAATAACCTCAAAGATAAGATAAATCAAATCCTTTTCTTAACTAAGAAAATTAATGTATCATTTTTTTATATTTTTGATTTGCTTTTAATTTATCCTTGGATTTTAGAGCATTTACAATGAAAATTCTTATAAACTTTTATTCCTTACTTGTAAAAAAACCCATTTATTCATTTGCTTATATCAAATACAAGCTTCAATATCAGGTTTTTTTACAACGTTCCTCTATCCGTACATACAAAAACACAAAGACTCCTTTACCATCTTTATCCATTCCTTACAAGTCTTCTTCATCCTACATATCTATTTTATTATCCGTATCATTACCATTCTTTACTTTAACCAAACAACATTTCACATTCAACTATACTTTAATCCAATTGTTGCAACTATCAAACTTCAAGACCAAAACTTGCAAACTATCATAAACACAAAGGACCAAATCTCACAACTACAAAACTTCAACCCCCCAAAACCTAAAACGCACCTATAAATTCACATCATTCATCCCCTAGGGTTTCCCCCACACACACCTTCGTCTTCTTCAGCCTCCCCAAAACCCTAAACCAGACCTCAAACCACCACCATCAATGGCCGATTCCCTCGTCCTCCGCGGCACCATGCGCGCCCACACCGACTGGGTGACCGCCATCGCCACCCCAATCGACAACTCCGACATGATCGTCACCTCCTCCCGCGACAAATCCATCATCGTCTGGCGCCTCACCAAAGAAGACAAGACCTACGGCGTCGCCCAACGCCGCCTCACCGGCCACTCCCACTTCGTTCAGGACGTCGTCCTCTCCTCCGACGGCCAATTCGCCCTCTCCGGCTCCTGGGACGGCGAGCTCCGCCTCTGGGACCTCAACGCCGGCACCACCGCACGCCGCTTCGTCGGCCACACCAAAGACGTCCTCTCCGTCGCCTTCTCCATCGACAACCGTCAGATTGTTTCAGCATCACGAGACAAATCGATCAAGCTATGGAACACCCTAGGTGAATGCAAGTACACTATTCAGGACGGTGATGCTCATTCCGATTGGGTGAGTTGTGTCCGATTTAGCCCTAACACTTTGCAGCCGACGATTGTGTCAGCTTCGTGGGATAAGACTGTGAAGATCTGGAATTTGACCAATTGTAAGCTTAGGTCTACTTTGGCTGGGCATGGGGGTTATGTGAACACTGTTGCGGTGTCGCCTGATGGGTCGTTGTGTGCGAGTGGTGGGAAAGATGGGAATATTTTGCTGTGGGATTTGGCTGAGGGGAAGAGACTGTATTCGCTTGATGCTAGTTCGATTATTCATGCTTTGTGTTTTAGCCCTAATAGGTACTGGCTGTGTGCTGCTACGGAGTCCAGTATCAAGATTTGGGATCTGGAGAGTAAGACCATTGTGGTGGATCTTAAGGTTGATTTGAAGCAGGAGTCTGAGATGGCTGTTGATGGCACTGCTACTCAAACCAATGCTGGCAAAACTAAGGTGGTTTTATTCTATGTTGCTTTTTGTGATTTTTCTGTTGTTGTTTGCATATGAATGTTATTTCTTGTTGGTACTTGTTATGGGTTATAAGTTTTGATAATCTTTTAGAAAGGTTTTAGGTTTAAATTTAGAAGTTTGAATGGTGATTTACATTAGTCTAGTTTAAGTTTTGGCTGAAGGGTCTGATTTGATGACTGTTTATGGTCAAAAGTAATTACATTTGGATAATTAGGGGCAAATTGCTTTTTTTTAATTGTGTGCATCTGAATGCCATTGTGTAGTGCTATGTATATTATTGTTAATTTGTTATAATATTCATTTTATTTATTAGAGAGATTTTGTATTTAAATTTTAGAGACTGTAAGGTAGCAAGTTTCTGATTCAAAGGTGACAGTTTGATGTTTTCTTTGTGTGATATACTAGTATGGTGTTTAAAGTGTCTTTGCATACGTGTTTAAACTTATGATTGCACCATTTTGTGTCATGTTTGTTCTTTTATACTGTATTCCTATGCAAAAGGTATAGCCTCTTCATTGGTTGTTGCGAAATATATTGTAAAATGGATGAGAGCGTTTTTTATTGGCTTGGTGTATGTGGTTCATACTGATTATATGTAAATGAATGTTTTTTTTGTGGTTAATAATTTTTTGAATAAGGTTAAAAATGGAAAGCCTATATGCTTCATACTCTTTTTGTAATTCTGTAATTATCAATTTTGAAGATTTCACTTTAATTCACTTAAGTGATACCACCATTCTGCTTAAGCACTCAATAGTCTTGGCATTTTACTTATACATGTTTACTTCACTAGTTGTCACCAAGTATAGGTTCCAAATATACGTTTATAGAGAACCCGTGGTTGAAGTTTCTTTTTGTGGGTCTTATGGTTAAAGTTGTTTGTGGTTTTTTGATGTACAAGTTGGTTTACTCGGGGCTTATATTCTTGCTTTTTCTTTTAGGTAATCTACTGCACAAGCTTAAGCTGGAGTGCGGATGGAAGCACTCTGTTCAGTGGATATACAGATGGAGTAGTAAGGGTTTGGGGCATTGGGCGCTACTAGAGATGTCGTCGTGGGCACCGAACCATTTACAGCTATCTGGGTTTCGACTTTATGTTTTGGTTATTTATGGTTATGGAAATTTGAATTTTGGAGACTTTTTGTTAGTTGTTACTGTGGTTATTTCCGTTGACACCAAGATAATGTCATTTTTATGTTTGATATTTTTTTCCAACTGTTTGATGTTCATGTGTTGTGAATGCTTTGCCAAAGAGCACGGTGAAAAAAAAGTCAACATGCTGAATGATTGAATCTAAAATGAATCAATTGATGATGACCAGGATTTGTGAACAAACTGTACTTGGCAACGACCCAAACTATATATGGTTTAGTTTATACTGTAACTCGACCAAAGGAGGAAGCTACAAGCAGGTTTGGAACTTTCTCCCTTAGGTTGAGTTACAAAAACAAAAAAGAAATGCAAGGGCTCCAAGTAATGAAGTTTACTTTCTTTGGAATCTAATTTTGTTGGAATAAAGACACGCGCATGGATTGACTAATTGGGTTTAACTCATCTACACGAGTCATGTGCGTGACATAGCTGCAAATTAACGTTGGAGTTTATTGGAGTTTACCTAGTTAGTAGCTAGTTTCTAGTCTTTTGTTGTTTCCTATTTTCTAGTATTCAGTTACTTTGTTTACGTTGTAATCTTAGCTATATACATAACTTTCTTGAATGATGAATAAATTATCAGTTTCAATTCATACCATTGTTAATTACTTTAACATTTAGTATCAGAGCGAAATCACAATCAAAGAGAGAAAGATCTGATCATGAGCAGTGAGAAACTAAAGTTTCTTGTGTTCGATGGCCACTATGATCATTGGAGATAGATGATGTAGAACTTGTTGCGTGCAAAACAGTTATCGGAATGCATTGATCCAGGAATCATCGAACCTCAAGTTGGTATAGCCCAAAGTGATGCTCAAAAGAAGTTGGCAGATTTACGTGCTAAAGACTTGCAAGTAAAGCACTACCTGTACCAAGCTATCGATAGAGTGACCTTCGAATAGATCCTGGATCGGAAGACATCCAAATCTGTTTGGGACCCATGAAACAAAGATTTGAGGGTAATGCTCGAGTGAAGAAGTCGATGCTTCAGAAGCTTCGTCGAGATTTCGAGTTACTGGAGATGAAGGCTAATGAATCGATTCCTGAGTATTTTGAAGAGTCTTACTGTTCATCACTTTCTTTCTTTATCTTTTTATCTCTTTCCAGACCAGTGTCATCAGCTATACCCCAAACGTATGCACACAGCGGGTACTGGGCCGAGATCATAAATGACTTCCATAACGCACATAGCCTGGCATCAGCACCGGGGCAAGCAACAAAGATCCCAACTGTATACTGCACCCCAAACGTTATGCATAACTCGGGTACTGGGCCAAAGATCACAAGTGACTTTTATTTCGCGCATAGCCTGGCACCAGCACCGAGGTAAGTAATCACTATAAACCAACTGTATACTACACCCCCAACATTATGCATAACTCGGGTATTGGGCCGAAGATCAAAATTGACTTTCATACCGCACATAGCCTGGCACCAGCACCGAGGTGAGTAATCACTATAACCATGTACCAAGCCGTTGGTTAGTCGCAAAGACTGGAACCTCTGCGTGTATCCTTGAGGGTTAGCTAAACCATACGTAGTTGAGCTTACGACATTTTAGAGCCGTGCACCTCCGTACATTTTGCTTGCAAGCCTTTCTATACTTTCTCTTTCATTAATGCATGCATTCTATCATTATGTTCCTCTTCATTATCTTTCACTTTACGTTACATAATACTTTATCATTTCTTCCACAACTATAACACGTAAAGCCACGGGAAAGATAAACATACATCACAATAAGAAACATAAACAAGCACAGTCAACATCATCATACAGGGCATCATGCAACATAACATACATCACACATACCATCATGCATAAGCATCAAACATACATCATAACATACATCATAACATCTATGACCTTAAAAGTCAACTTACATGAACCCCTGAGAACATCCCAAGTCAAACCCTAAATTTAAATTTTCCCAAAAAGTCAAACTGTTCTAAATGGTCATCCGCATTTGTCTTAGTTCATCCGCATTTGTCATCCGCATTTCCTTTACTTCATCCGCATTTGTCATCCGCATTTCCTTTACTTTATCCGCATTTGTTCACACTTAGACTTTCTCATCCGTATTGACCTTACTCATCCGCATTTGCCATCCGCATTTCACATACTTAGTCAATGCTCATCCGCATTAACATTCATCCGCATTTCACATACTTAGTCAATGCCCATCCACATTGACTTTCATCCGCATTAACATTCATCCGTATTTCACATACTTAGTCAATGCTCATTCGCATTGACTTTCATCCGCATTAACATTCATCCGCATTAAGTACACTTAGGCAATCATTCTAAACCCATTAGCACCTAAACATCAGATTCGGTTCCCAATCACCATCTATCATGTTCTAAGCTTAAATCTTACATTCTAAGCCTTAGAAACACAACCATAACATCAACAACTATGAACACAGTTCAAAATCACATCATCATACACCCATCATACATACGGGTAAAAGCCCAGTTTCATAAAACATAAGTTCATGCATTTTCAGCCTCAAAATCAGTTAAAAACCTGTAAAAGAGGGGTTTTAGAACTCACCTTTGCAGCTCTTGAGTATGGCTTCTTCCAAACTCGCCTATAATCGAGTTCAACCGCCTAGAAACTCACTAAAAGCATACCCGAACACATACAAACACACATAAGCATACACCCGAGGACATAACCAGTTGAGAACATCATAAAACCATAAATTCTTACCTTGAATTCGAATTCTCAGCTGGTTCTTATTTAAAAACCGAGAGTTTTCTGTTGCTCTTGCCACTTCCTCTCTCTAAAATCCAAAGATTGGTGATGTGTGTGACATATGTGCGGCCATACCACCTTTTACACCCACTTTTCAAATATTTTGTCATTTTTGTCACTTTTAACCCCTAGACTTAGGTTTTATTTCTTTTTCTTACTTTATTCTTCTTTCTTGACTTTAAAAAAAAAATAACTGGGTGTTACAAGTCCACCCCCTTATATAGGTTTCGTCCCCGAAACCTGTTATTCCTCAAAGAATTGTGGGTAATGCTGTCTCATTTCTTCTTCAGTCTCCTACGTGGACTCGGATCCCTTCCCGTGCTTCCACTGTACAAGCACAAGAAGAACCACTTTATTTCTCAGCCTCTTCTCTTTTCGATCAATGATTGCCATTGGTTGCTCCACATAATTAAGCCGTTCATCCACTTCGATATCCTCCAGTGGAACAATCATATCTTCATCCGCTAAACACTTCCTCAGATGAGATACATGGAATTTCGGGTGAATTCCACTTAACTCATCTGGTACTTCCAGTCTATAGGCCACCTCTCCTACTCGAGCAATGATTCAGAAAGGCCCTATATACCTTGGGCTCAACTTGCCCCGCATTCTGAATTGGATGATACCCTTCCAAGGTGAGACCTTCAACATAACTCGGTCGCCCACCTAAAACTCAATCGGTCTGCGTCGTTTATCAACATATGACTTCTGTCTATCTTTGGCTGCCTTCGTGAAGGCTTTCCTCTTTTCGAGCTTCTCAGTCGTAGCCTCGATTACATCAACGTTTCCTAATTCTTTCGGACCAATATCACCCTAACACACGGGTGTTCGGAATCTCCTACGGTATAGCATCTCATAAGGGGCATACCAATGCTGGCATGATAACTGTTGTTATATGAGAACTCAGCTAACGGTAAGTGGTCATCCCATCTTTCTCCAAAATCGATAACACATGCCCAAAGCATGTCTTCCAAGGCCTGAATGGTCCTTTCTAACTGACCATCAGTCTGGGGATGATAAGCTGTGCTAATATGTAACCTCGTCCCCATCGTGTCGTGGAATTTCTTCCCTTATTTTGGATGTAAACCGGGTGTCACGATCTGACACAATAGACATCGGTACACCATGACGAGTTACAATCTCCTTGATGAAAAGATCCGCCAACCTCTCAGATGAATATGTCTCGTGGATCGGTAGAAAGTGAGCACTCTTCGTCAGACGATCAACAACCACCCA
Source organism: Flaveria trinervia (assembly GCA_025506515.1). NCBI lineage: Eukaryota > Viridiplantae > Streptophyta > Magnoliopsida > Asterales > Asteraceae > Flaveria > Flaveria trinervia. The sequence goes on along the minus strand of CM046458.1, from coordinate 9,620,104 downwards.
TATAGCATCATACCCTTTCGGGGTATGCGGCAACTTTGTAATGAAATCTATGGTGATGTGATCCCACTTTCATTCTGGTATATCGAAGGTTGGATCTTCCCATACGGATTCTGATGTTCGACCTTCACCTGTAGACAAGTAAGGCATTTACTCACATACTCCCCCACATCGCGTTTCATACCCGGCCACCAATAATCTTTCTTCATGTCTTGATACATCTTTGTGGCACCGGGATGAATAGAGTATCGAGTCTTATGAGCTTCATCCAAAATCTTCACCCGTAGATCCTCAAAACAAGGAATCCATATCCTACCGAATCGACTTCTAACACCAAGCGTGTTCTCACCCAATTCCGCAACCAGACCTCTCATTCTTTCAGAGTTAAGGTGATCTTCTTTCAGTGCCTCCTCTTGAAACTCTTTAATTTGCTTCATCACATCAGAGGTCATGATCATCTGGTAATCTTTTACCCGAATCGGCTCGGGCCTTTCTTTTTGACTAAGGCATCCGCCACCACGTTGGCTTTGCCCGAATGGTAATAGATCTCGCCGTCATAATCCTTTATAAGCTCCAACCATCGTCTCTGTCTCATGTTCAGGTCCTTTTGCTCAAAGAAGTACTCTAAGCCCTTGTGGTCAGTGAATATGATGCACTTCGTCCCATATAGATAGTGCCTCCAAATCTTTAACTTGAAGACCACAGCTGCTAGCTCCAATTCATGAGTAGGGTAGTTAACCTTGTGAACCTTCAACTTTTGGGATGCATAGGCTATAACCTTCCCTCTTTGCATTAACACACACCCCAACCCCGAGTAGGAAGCATCAGAATAAACCACCAGATCTTCACTTCCATCGGGTAATGACAGAATAGGAGCTTGAGTCAATCTCGCCTTCAATTCTTCGAACACCTTCTCTTGAGCTTGACCCCATACAAACTTTACATCTTTTCAGGTCAACTTAGTTAGTGGAGAAGCGATCGTAGAGAAGTCTTGGATAAATCTTCTGTGGTAGCCCGCCAAACCCCATGAAACTACAAATCTCGAATGGCGTCTTTGGAGACTTTCATTGCATCACCGCCTCTACCTTTGTCGAGTCCACCATAATCCCGTCAGGATTCACCACATGACCCAAGAATTGTACCTCGCGCAACCAGAACGCGCACTTGGAGAATTAGCATACAACTTCTCCTTTCTCAACGTCTCCAAAACCTCCCGAATGTGACCGGCATGTTCAATCTCGCTCTTCGAATAAATCAGAATATCATCAATAAACACAATCACTGATTTATCCAATATCGGCCGACACACTCGGTTCATCAGATCCATAATAGCAGCTGGCGCATTGGTCAAACCAAAGGACATGACAAGAAACTCAATCTCTCGATCAGGTGGCATTCCTGATAAGTCTTCTGGGAACACGTATGGAAAGTCACACACACTGGTACTTCAGACGGTGTGGTGTTAGCGTACCCACATCCTTTACATCGGCCGAGTAGGCACTACATCCTTGCCTCATGCACTTTCCCGCCACCGCCATCGAAATCACCTTCGGGATCGTCGTGACTCGACCACCTCAAACCGTTACTGAACTCCCATCAGGCGCTGCCAAATGAATCATATTCTTGCGACACACAATGTTCGCCTCGAAATCCACTAACCTACCCATTCCAAGAACCAAATCAAAACCACCTAAGGCTATCATGAATAGTCTAACCGGGAATTCGTGACCTTCTAATTCCACGTCGCAACCCCCTATCACCTCCGAAATCCTGGTAGACTTACCTATGGCGGTTTCTACATCAAAGGGCTCATCAATACTTCTACTCCTAACTGGAAACTTGGCACAAAAGGCAGCAGAAATAAAACTCTTACTAGCTCCGGAATCGAACAACACATAAGCAAGAGTTTGGTTACTAAATACGTACCTGACATGACATCGGGGTCCGTCCTAGCCTTCTCCTGCATTATCGTGAAGACCCTGTGCTCACCCTCTGCCCTTCAGTTTTGGTCGTCTTCCTGGCTTCAGAACTCTCTGCCCTTGGTTCCTTGTAGTCCCTGCTTATGTGACCCTTTCCACTATAGTTATAGCACTGTACCACCCCACACTCTCTTGCCAAATGACCGGGCCTCCCACACTTGAAGCATAGGTTTGATCCCCACCAACACTCTCCAATATGCCCTTTGGCACACTTACCACATTTTCTTGTCTCCGCACCGGACGAAGCTACACGCCGGTCATCCGTCCTGGCAACCTTTTTGTTTAGAGTGGCCCTGCCACGTTCAAACCGCTTTCCGTTCCAATTCTTGTCGTCGCTACCCTTCTTACTCACTTCAATAACAGTCATCTCCATCACCGCCCTGATTACCTCAGTCACCATAGACGACAGAATTTTCTGCATAACCTGTTGAACTCCCTCTACAACAACCTCTTTCAGTATAGTCCTCAGACTGGCACTATCATTGCCGCCTTCCAGGTGAGGATCTCGGGCTCTTCGAGTGCCATTTCAGCCGCCCTAGCCATGCTTCTCGTGACACGCGGTCCAGCACCACGTCCACCACAACCTTCATCTAACAAAAACTTTGGAGATCTACCACCAGCCATCCCCTAACACACACCGAAAGATTCAAACACCAACACGGTCATTCAAGGAAACAACTCAGTTTATGTCAAGATAGTAAGTCCCTAATTATAGTAGCCAGTTGTGATTAGCCACTTACTTTACTCTTCATACCCCAAGCATTACCTGTCCTAACTGCATCAGTCTCTAATTCTACCAGCAACACATCATCATATAACATGCACACATAATACCGGTTAATCATTTAGAAAATACCTGATGGCATGCAGCTACTCGAACTGACATCCCTTCCCTTTCCATCCCATTTTCAGTTTAAGTTTAGGTTTATTTTTAAAATTTACCCGTTTCACTTAAACTTTGGCTCTGATACCAACTTGTAAGGCCCTGTTCCCGGGATGCTTACAGCTGATCAATCATTTATAAAATATATAATTACATTAACATGAAATAAACATTGCAGCGGAAACATTAAAGACAACATTTTCATTAAAAATGTTTTTGCAAAACAATACAATCTTCATTACATAATTTCATTTGTTCGCATTACGATGCAAAAACACTAACAAAAGAATGCCATCCAAATGCCAAGTAGCTGCCCCGCGCCATCCTCAGCAATGCTCACTTGCCAACTGGAAAATGCATAAGATGTTAGCGTTGCTGTGTGAGTTCTAGTTTTATCATAAAACATACTTTACATTCATTAAACCATTCTTTACTTTAACATGTGATCACACATCATACGTACACATAGATAATATCATTATTATCTTCTTTACTGTTCATCACTTTCTTTCTTTATCTCTTTATCTCTTTCCGGATCAGTGTCATCAACTATACCCCAAACGTATGCACATAGCGGGTACTAGGCCGAAGATCATAAATGACTTCCATAACGCACATAGCCTGGCACTAGCACCGGGGCAAGCGACAAAGATCCCAACTGTATACTGCACCCCAAATGTTATGCATAACTCGGTACTAGGCCAAAGATCATAAGTGACTTTTATTCCGCACATAGCCTGGCACCAGCACCGAGGTAAGTAATCACTATAAACCAACTGTATACTACACCCCCAACATTATGCATAACTCGGGTACTGGGCCGAAGATCAAAATTGACTTCCATACCGCACATAGCCTGGCACCAACACTGAGGTGAGTAATCAATATAACCATGTACCAAACCGTTGGTCAGTCACAAAGACTGGAACCCCTACGTGTATCCTTGAGGGTTAGCTAAACCATACGCAGTTGAGCTTACGACATTTTAGAGTCGTGCACCTCCATACATTTGGCTTGCAAGCCTTTCTATACTTTCTCTTTCATTAATGCATGCATTCTATCATTATGTTCCTCTTTCATTATCTTTCACTTTACGTTACATAATACTTTATCATTTCTTTCACAACTATAACACGTAAAGCCACAGGAAAGATAAACATACATCACAATAAGGAACATAAACATGCACAGTCAACATCATCATACAGGGCATCATGCAACATAACATACATCACACATACCATCATGCATAAGCATCAAACATACATTATAACATGCCTATCATAAGATCTAGACCTCAAAAATCAACTTACATGAACCCCGGGAACATCCCAAGTCAAACCCTAAATCTCAATTTTTCCCCAGAAAGTCAAACTATTCTAAATGGTCATCTGCATTTGTCTTAGTTCATCTGCATTTCCTTAACTTCATCCACATTTGTCATCCTCATTTCCTTTACTTCATCCGCATTTTTCATCCGTATTTCCTTTACTTCATCCGCATTTGTCATCCGCATTTATCATCCGCATTTGTTCACACTTTGACTTTCTCATCCTCATTGACCTTACTCATCCGCATTTCACATACTTAGTCAATGCTCATCCGCATTGACTTTCATCCGCATTAACATCCATCCGCATTAACTACACTTAGGCAATCATTCTAAATCCATTAGCACCTAAATATCAGATTCAGTTCCCAATCACCATCTATCATGTTCTAAGTTTAAATCTTACATTCTAAGCCTTAGAAACACAACCATAACATCAACAAGCATGAACACATTTCAAAATCACATCATCATACACCAATCATACATACGGGTAAAAGCCCGGTTTCATAAAACATAAGTTCATGCATTTCCAGCCCTAAATTAGTTAAAAACCAGTAAAAAAAGGGTTCTAGAACTCACCTTTGCAGCTCTTAAGTATGGCTTCTTCCAAACTAGCCTGTAATTGAGTTCAACCGCCTAGAAACCCACTAGAAGCATACCCGAACACATATAAACACACATAAGCATACACCCGAGGACATAACCGGTTGAGAACATCATAAAACCATGAATTCTTACATTGAATTCGAATTCTTAGCTAGTTCTTCTTAAAAAACCAAGAGTTTTCTGTTGCTCTTGCCACTTCCTTTCTCTAAAATCCGAAGATTGGTGATGTGTGTGACATATGGGCGGCCATACCACCTTTTACACCCACTTTTCAAACATTTTGTCCTTTTTATCACTTTTAACCCCTAGACTTGGGTTTAATTTCTTTTCTATGTTTTTCTTTACTTTATTCTTCTTTCTTGACTTTAAAAAAAATAACTGGGTGTTACATACTAAGTCAATGATGATGTGTTGTTCATCTGAGATATGTGGTTGGCTCGTGTCGATGATGTTAGCCGTATGGACCTTTGAGACATACATGGGACGTTGTGGTTTGTTATTACTTATATGAGCCATGTTTCTAAGGTTATGTCTTCATGAAACACTACTTATTTTGTTGGGTTCCTTTTCTTCAATTAATCTTGTATAGTATAGTCGTATGTTGATTTACATTATATGATGGTTGTGATGATGGGAAAAAGTATTCGTCGTTTGGCGTGGAACCATTTCTCGGTTTCAGCCACTGTGGATGACCAACTCTAAGCCTAATTACAATGTTAAAAAAATGTTAACAAGCCACACAACGCGCTTGGATTAACCTAGTTTTTTGAGTTAAACACATTAACATAAAAATCTTGGACTTCCTTGGTAGCTTTCATGATTGAACTTCAAACACGAGTAAAATTACTTGACAAGGATAGCATCCGAACTCCTATTTCCATAGATGCAATCGATGAAGTGTTTCATAGCCACCTGAAAAAATGAGGCAAGATTTATGGAGCTAATGCTCCCAATTCCTAACCCGCCTTTCTCTTTAAGAGAGAATGTTTGATCCCTGCCACTTACGCTATTTCTTTTCAAGCTAGTACCGCCTCACATGAAAAGATTCTCCAAATACTTTCCTCTATCTAATGACTTGAAAGGGCGCTTTGAAGATTGATAAGTAGCATATAGGTAATTAGCTTCGAAGAACAACCTTTAACAAGGTTTGTTTGGCCTGAAAGAAAGCGTTGATGCTTTCTAAATTGACAACCTATTTTGGAATTTGTCTACTAATAGATCATATCTCTTGAATTGGTTCATGTATGTGTCAATAAGAAGATCGAAATAAGAGAAAGGGTTAACCTAAAACTGTAACTAGGTACATCCATTAAATCCTTCTCTTCCTCGGTTGAAACCCAACACACGTATAAATTTGTTTTCTTGAAGTTGACTTGTAATCCGAAGGTTAGAAAGAAGCAACTTAACAACGTTATATATTAGCCATTTGTCATGGACTAGGGTCGCAAACTATCAGAGCGAACACGAACACTTACATAAGGAGATTTGTTGTTCAACAACATCCATGTGTGCTAGTTCTATCACGTGTAAACTGGTAATTATGTCAAATTATCTATACATGTAATGTTATGCATGGACTTTGCTTCACATGAAATGACTTCAAATAAATGAAAACTAAATGTATTTCACAAATCATATACGTAATCATATACGTAATTATGACTAAGTAGGAGTCAAGTATTGACCTGAAATTGTCGGGTGTCACACAAAACCTAAAATCTACCCAGGTTATGACTCTAAACCATGTTTGTAAACTAAATCTTAATCTTCATTTAGACTCAACAACTAGAAAGCATACCGAATATACCGAATAACTTATGATGTTGATATCTTAAGTTCAGGAATTACTTGAAGGGTTAAAGATGGCAATGATTCTTAAAATATACTTTGAAAATGCTTTTAGTATACTGTATTGGGGTTTTCTTGACCATGTTATAGAAGAGATGGATTCTAGACTGGATGGAGAAACAGATTAAGGGTTGTCTCAAATCGACTAATTTTTCAATCATTATCAACGGGCCTCGACTAAGGAGTTTGGGTCAAAAGAGGGTTAGAGAAGGGAACTACTTACTCCGTTTCTCTTTATTTTGGGCATGTTGTAAGTTTTGACGATGTGTTCAAGTTGGATCATGATAGACATCATATCACATGTGGGAAGAGTTAATATATATATATATATATATATAATATATATATATATATATATATATATATATATATATATTATATATATATATATATTATATATATTGTAACATCTCGTATTTTTTTTGTTAACTAAAAGTTAATTTTGTTAGTTCTTGTAAGGGCCATTTATGCTATTTATGAAACTTGGTGGGCTATTTATGTATGATTCTTATTTAATTTAAAGTTTATAAATATTATATGATAATAATGTTAATATTAATAAAAGTATAAATACTATTATGTAAAAATAATAATAATAATAATAATTATTATTATAATAATGATAATAAAAATAATAATAATAAGTTATCAAAGTTAACAAAGTTAAAACTTAATTAAGTTCAAGGGGGCCTAATTGTCAAATTAGAAACTTGAAATATTAAGTTTGGGCTTTGAATAATAGAAAATCAAAGTTGAGGGACCAAAGGTGAAATTTATCAAAAATCAAACCCCCCCCCTTCTCACCCCGTTTTTCCGGTGACCCGCCGGCCGGACTCCGGCCAAGTCCGGCGAGGCACCAAAACCGCCAAAAAACGATGTTTTTTAATCCGAAACCGTCCCTAAAACGTTCTTGAACACGATTCGAACGCAATCATGGACTTTAATTGGGGTTAAACGTCGAATGATACACAATCGAGGGTGTAACCGTAGCTTCTTAAACCCATAACCGTTCGGGCATTAAATCTCAATTATAATCTAATTAATCGAACATGAACGACCATATACCTATTCCTAATCGAACTCAGCACTCTATTTCACCTGAAACCAACACAAGCATCACTTTCGATTACCCCTTTCATCGCAACCTGCAACAACCGTAGGCCACTTTCCGAGCTTGTTAACTTGAAATTATCAGAGGGCTTTTCATCGTGGGGATCACTAGAAGCTTACTGTAAAAGGAATTTGAGTTTCATCGAAGATTTCATCTCGAATCGGTTCTCCACAGTCGCGACCTAGGTCCATAACGCGAGCATCAAATACCAAACGAATCAAGTAAGTTAAATACATACATATACTCGATTTCACATGAGGAACAAAAGCCCTAAACTTAATTTGATTGATAACTTCGAATTGATGTTCAATTTGATCGATTGGGGTAAACAAATTCTAGGGTTCTTAAGGATTTGGGGGTTTTGTTTAGGTATGCTTTTTATTAATTTAAACGCGAACACTAACGCGGCTGGATGCCTTGGTTCACTGGTTATGTTACTCCACTCACACACATGAGGTCCCGGGTTCGAACCCGGGCACCATCATGTTATTTTTTTAAAGGTTTTAACCCTTAATTAAATTATAAAAACGTTTTATACATATAAAAATTATTTTATAAACTTTAAATATTTTAAAAAGGCATCATATATTTTCTGTATTTCTCTTTTAGTCTAAGTAATTATTATTTTTTTTTCTTTTCTTTCATGAATAATAAAATGGATTACAAATAATAAAAAAAAATTATTATTGTTTCAAAATGTTTCTTTTAATATCGTTTAATGGTACTTAATTCTTTTTGCTATAAAAATCTATTCAAATTTTATGAAACTTTCAAAATGTTATAATTATTCTTTTTTTACATAGTGAGTATAAAACATAATATATATTTTTAGAAAATATAATGATTTTCATTTGTTAAAAATAATTATTTAACAAACCTCAAACCCCACTTAATCCTAGTACTCATTAATTAGTTAAACCATTATGTTAAGTTTAAATCTTGTAATATATATATTTAGGTGTCTTGTGACGATACATCTTGGAGCGACGCTTGTTAATATTATTATTAAACCGCCATTATATATTATTGTCAAGTGAGTTTTCCTTGCCCCATTTTATTTTATTTCACACACTTTGGGGTGAAACATGATTATCTATACATTGTACACTTATAACGTTTGAGACTTATAGCACATGCAATTCATCTTATTATTATGTCATGGTTATTTGTGTATTGTAAGTGTTATATGAGATACATAGTTTGTTTACAATCATTAACTATTGCTAGCCTGGCGACGTCTTAGATCTTTGGGCCTGACAAGCCTATTTGGTGCTAAAGCCGAGGTACTGCCGGCTCCTGATGACGTATGCTTGTTCATCACGGGAACCAAATACACTTAGCCAATCTTTTATACTTGTAATCAAGTCGAGGTTTGGTTGTGACGATATGTGTTCTATAACCTTACTTGCTTATGACCTATGACATGAATTGCTACTTGTAACTTTATCATATTATGTATAAAAACCTTGGAAACTCACCAACTATTTATAGTTGACCCTTTTATTTTTATCATATTTCAGGAAATCCCCAAGTTTAAAGTGGAATTTTGAAGCTTGAAATAAAACTAGGACTTGGACCTAGTTAAAAAATAATTGTTATGCTACGTTTTGTTTTATTTGGGATTAGTTCATGTTTTGTGACTTATGTTTGTAATGACTTTTGAAACTTATAATGTAATATTTACACTTAATATAGCGTTATGTGGCTGTGAACAATCTTAACCCTCACATCTCGACGATTCCGCCGTCAAGGTTGGGGTGTGATAGATTGGTATCAGAGCCCATAACTATAGGGATTTAGGTTATTAGTAATGGTGACCTAGACTATAGCTTATGCATGAACCTCATAGGATAATATTTATATTCTTGGAAATATATATATTGTTACATGCTACATAATGCTATACTTTATGTGCAACTTGATGCCTTAGCATAGGTTGCCTTGTAATTGTCTAAACTTTGTTACTTGTCTCCCTAAACTTAACTTTGACTCATTGACTCTCCCCGACAAATGAAACTTCTTAATCTTATTCTCGTCAACACGTGGAATCGTATACTTATGCTTAGAATTGAATCTTTAGACTTATGTCTAATCTATTAAATCTCATCATGGTTTTGATTTCATAAACCTAAGAAATTTGTGTGACACATGGACACCTGTATTTTGGATTTCCTGGCAAAAGGCCCTCGGGCCAAGGCAAGCATATCGCATAAATCCTACGGACTAGTTATGCTTACCTGGGGATTTCTGGGATGAGTGATAAACCATGGTCAACATACACAAATTTCTAAGGCGAATGGGTCAACTTACCTTGACGTGTCAACGTTTCCAAATGGTAATGCGTTACCAAATGGAACCATTCCATGTGCCTTACAACTTTTTGCCTTATCCTTGTTGAACATTAATCCTTGTTATTCCAATTCTCATATCTAACTCATTTGTATATTCCAGCATGTCTCGTCATCATGGAAAGCGTGGAAGTTCCGATCGTAAGTTAGCCGCCATGATTGCTCGACAAATGGCTGCTGTCATTCCGACCATGGTTGCTGAACTTAATAGCACCTTAATGACCAACGCTAGTAACAATGAAATGGTCATGGAGAGAATAGCAACAATCAAAACGGGAACAATCAACACGGGAATAATCAAACTTGCACCTTCAAACACTTCAGCTCTTGCAAGCCCACTAGTTTTAGTGGCAAGGAAGGAGCCATTGGCCTTCTTGAGTGGTTCGAAAGCATGAGAATACCTTTATCAATTGTGAGTGTCCCGATGCACTCAAGGTTCGTTATGCCACTAGTATGTTCCAACAAAGGCTCTTACCTGGTGGAATAGCGAGAAGAGGAATCGTGGACCCGATGCATTCTAGCACTTACATGGAAGAGTTCAAGAACATCGCCATGCGAAGTTCTGCTCAAGAAGTGAATTGCAAAAGTTGGAAGAAGAGTTTTGGAATTTGAAACAAAATGATGGTGATCATTTGGCCTACTCAACTAGGCATCATGAGTTGAATACTGCTACCCCATATGGTCGACACTGTTCCCCGCAACATCGAGAAGTTCATTAAGGGTGTACCACCCCAAATTCAAGATGCTGTGGTGGGTAGCCGACCCACAACCTTGGAAGAAGCCATTACAATCACCGCTCAACTCACCGAGAACCATATAGAGAGCGGGCACCATGTCTGTGAAGGGTGCAAAGAAGGTGGAAAGACGGCTACCGAGGCGGTTAAGGAGACCAAAGCTGAACCGTCTAACAGCCACAACAACAACAAGAAGCGCAAGTTCACACCGGCGCGTAACTATGCCGTGGCTGCACCTAAACAACCCCAAAGGCAACCTGTACCTGCGGCTACATCTGTGGCACAAGTGCCTGGGGCTAGGCTTATGCTGGTCCTCAACCGATGTGCAGCACGTGTAGGTATCATCACCCGGGGAATCAACCATGCCGCATTTGCACCTTATGCGGTAAATATGGTCATTTGGTGGCAACTTGCCACCGTGCACCTAATAGCCGCTGTGGTCACAAACCGTGTTTGCTACAACTGTGGGGAACCTGGCCACTTTCGCCCACATGCCCTCGTCTTGTGGGTAATGTTCCACAAGCCGAGGACGTGCTTTCAACATCAACGCTAACCAAGCACAAGCAAACAACGATGTGGTGAATGGTACGTTAACTCACCCTTAAATTTTGTGATCGAATTCATTTCATATTTTACCTGTAATGTTAAATACCTTAAAAATTGAACAGGTATGTTCCTTATTAACAAAACTTATGCCTATGTCTTATTTGATTCTGGAGCCGATAAAAGTTTTGTTTCATTAGAGTTTGAACCCATACTTGCTAAGCCACATACGAAACTAGAAAGACCTCTTACTATTGAAGTTGCCGATGGAGAACCGATTACCGTTGACGTTATCGTTCGTGATTGCATCTTAAGTCTTGACACACAGGATTTTCTTATTGATCTTATCCCTATGAAACTTGGAAGCTTTGACGTCATCATTGGTATGGATTGGTTAGCCAAACACCATGCCGAGATCATTTGTTTCGAGAAGTGCATTCGTATAACCGTTACCCTCTGGAGATACGTTGAAGGTGTTCGGTGAAAAATCTTCCAAAGGGCTTAAACTCATGTCTTGCACTCAAGCCCGAAGTGCTTAAACAAGAAGTATATGCCTTCTGGCTTATGTGGTCAACACAAAGTCAAAGGGAAAGAACTTAAGGACGTCCCTATCGTACGGGATTTCCTGAAGTATTTCCCGATGACCTTAGTGGTTACCTCCCGTGCGTGAAGTCGAGTTTAAAATTGACTTGATACCGGGAGCAAACCCCGTGGCAGTCACCATATCGGCTTGCACCATCGGAAATGCAAGAACTCTCTTGTCAACTGCAAGAGCTGTCCGAGAAAGGCTTCATCCGTCCTAGTTCTTCGCCTTGGGGTGCACCTGTTCTTTTCGTGAAGAAGAAAGATGGATCGTTTCGTATGTGCATCGATTATCGCGAGCTTAACAAACTTACCATCAAGAATCGTTATCCTCTTCCTCGCATCGATGACTTGTTTGATCAACTTCAAGGAGCTGCCATATTCTCGAAAATTGATCTACGTTCTGGATATCATCAATTACGAGTTCATGAGGATGACATTCCAAAGACTGCTTTTCGTACTCGTTATGGACACTATGAGTTTATGGTGATGCCTTTTGGTTTAACCAATGCTCCTGCTGTCTTCATGGATCTCATGAACCGAGTATGCAAGCCTTATCTAGACAAGTTTGTGATCGTCTTTATTGATGACATACTTATCTATTCCAAGTCCAACACCGATCATGAGCTGCATTTGAGATTGTTTCTTGAGTTGTTAAAGAAAGAGCAATTGTACGCAAAGTTCTCGAAGTGTGATTTCTGGCTCGAAGAAGTTCAATTCTAGGACACGTGGTGAATAGCCAAGGATTCACGTTGATCCTGCGAAGGTGGAAGCTGTGAAGAATTGGTGTATTCCTACATCCCTACCGAAGTTCGTTCTTTTCTTGGTCTTGCTGGTTATTATCGGCGATTCATCGCCAATTTCTCGAGGATCGCGAAGCCGCTCACTACTTTGACACAAAAGAATAAACCATTCGAGTGGGGTACCGAGCAAGAAGAAGCTTTTGAAGCGTTAAGCATAAGTTGTGCAATGCTCCTATATTGACCCTACCCGATGGAAACCGATTTCACCGTGTATTGTGATGCATCTAAGCAAGGCCTTGGTTGTTTCTTATGCAACGAGGGAAGGTCATAGCTTACGCATCGAGGCAATTGAAGTTCACGAGGTGAATTACACAACTCATGATCTCGAGCTTGGTGCTGTTGTATTTGCTTTGAAGATTTGGAGGCACTACCTGTATGGTACGCAATGTATAGTCTACACCGATCACAAAAGCCTTCAACACGTTTTCAATCAAAAGACCTCAACATGAGACAACGTCGTTGGGTGGAGTTGATTAGTGACTATGATTGTGACATCGTTACCATCCTGGTAAAGCAAACGTTGTGGCCGATGCACTGAGCCGAAAGATTCACAACAAGATGATCTCATTCAAGAAATTCGAGATCGACTCAATGGTTTGACACCTTGGAGAGTTCGATACTGAAGTTCGACTAGATGTCAATGAGACCACCGTTACTACAAAAACCTGAGAATAGAGAGTGACATCGAGTCTAGCATCCTGGAGGCTCAACAAATGGTTCAACGAGAAGGGAGATGAAGGATGAGTTGGAGCATAACCTCTAACCCATTGGAAACAAAATCCAATGGATTGATGTACTTCGCCAATCGTATTTGGGTTCCAAATCGCGATAACATTCGTACCTTTATTATGAGCGAAGCTCATCAAACTCGTTATTCTATCATCCTGGTTCCGATAAGATGTACATGGACCTACGTGTCAATATTGGTGGCCTGGAATGAAGAAAGACATAGCGACGTATGTAGCTAAGTGCCTCACATGTACGAAAGTTAAAGCCGAACATCAACGTCCAAGTGGATTACTTGAGCAACCCGAGATCCCTATGTGGAAATGGGAACACATATCCATGGACTTCATAACAAAGCTACCCCGAACCTCTCGAGGACATGATAGCATATGGGTGATCGTTGACCGATTGACCAAGTCGGCACATTTTATACCCATACGTGACACTTACAAGACATCAAAGTTAGCTCGTATATACGTTGATGAGATTGTAAGTCGTCATGGGATACCTCTGCACATCATATCCGACCGTGACGCTCGTTTCACTTCGCATTTTGGTCGTCTATGCAAGAACTCTTGGTACTCTTGGACTTAAGCACGGCTTACCATCCTCAAACTGATGGTCAAACCGAGCGAACGATCCAAACCTTGGAGGATTTGCTACGCTGTGTGTTCTTGACTTTGGTGGCGATTGGGATACGCATCTACCGCTCGCGGAATTTTCGTATAACAATAGTTATCACTCGAGTATCAAGATGGCACCGTTTGAAGCACTTTATGGTCGTAAATGTCGTTCACGCGATCTGTTGGACCGATATTGGTGAAAACTTCATCACTGGTCCTGAACTTATACAAGAGACGACCGATAAAGTTTCTATTATCCGCAAGAACCTTGAAGTGGCGAGAAGTCGTCAAAAGAGTTATGCTGACAAGCGACGTAAGCCATTGGAATTCCAAGTTGGGGAGTTGTTTCTTCTCAAGGTCTCACCGTGGAAGGTGTGGTTCGCTTTGGAAAGAAGGGCAAACTGGCTCCAAGGTTTGTAGGACCTTTCAAAATCCTGAAAAGGATTGGGAATGGCTTATAAACTAGAGTTACCTTCCGACCTTAGTGGAATTCATCCGGCGTTCCACGTCTCAAATTTAAGAAAGTGTTTGGCTGACGAAAGTCTGCATGTTCCGCTGGAAGACATCCAGATCGACGAGTCATTACATTTTGTCGAGAACCTGTTGAGATCATGGACCGCATAATGAAAAAGACTAGAACCACAACAACCCCAATCGTCAAGGTTCGTTGGGAAAATAAACGTGGCGCTGAATTTACTTGGGAACGAGAGGAGCACATGAAGAAGAAATACCCGTTCTTATTTGTATAGTTTCATTTTTCTTAATTTCGGGACGAAATTCTTTCAAGTTGGGGAGACTGTAACATCTCGTATTTTTTTTGTTAACTAAAAGTTAATTTTGTTAGTTCTTGTAAGGGCCATTTATGCTATTTATGAAACTTGATGGCTATTTATGTATGATTTCTTATTTTTTAAAGTTTATAAATATTATATGATAATAATGTTAATATTAATAAAAGTATAAATACTATTATGTAAAAATAATAATAATAATAATTATAATAATAATAATAATAATTATAATAATGATAATAAATAATAATAATAAGTTATCAAAGTTAACAAAGTTAAAACTTAATTAAGTTCAAGGGGCCTAATTGTCAAATTAGAAACTTGAATATTAAGTTTGGCTTTGAATAATAGAAAATCAAAGTTGAGGGACCAAAGGTGAAATTTATCAAAAATCAAACCCCCCCCCTTCTCACCCCGTTTTTTCCGGTGACCTCGCCGGCCGGACTCCGGCCAAGTCCGGCGAGGCACCAAAACCGCCAAAAACGATGTTTTTTATCCGAAACCGTCCCTAAAACGTTCTGAACCCGATTCGAACGCAATCATGGACTTAATTGGGTTTAAACGTCGAATGATACCCAATCGAGGGTGTAACCGTAGCTTCTTAAACCCTAACCTTCGTAGCATTAAATCTCATTATAATCTAATTAATCGAACATGAACGACCATATACCTATTCCTAATCGAACTCAGCACTCTATTTCACCTGAAACCAACACAAGCATCACTTTCGATTACCCCTTTCATCGCAACCTGCAACAACCGTAGGCCACTTTCCCTTGTTAACTTGAAATTATCAGAGGGCTTTTCATCGTGGGGATCACTAGAAGCTTACTGTAAAAGGAATTTGAGTTTCATCGAAGATTTTCATCTCGAATCGGTTCTCCACATCCGCACCTAGGTCCATAACGCGAGCATCAATACCAAACGAATCAAGTAAGTTAAATACATACATATACTCGATTTCACATGAGGAACAAAAGCCCTAAACTTAATTTGATTGATAACTTCGAATTGATGTTCAATTTGATCGATTTGGGGTAAACAAATTAGGGTTCTTAAGGATTTGGGGGTTTTGTTTAGGTATGCTTTTTATTAATTTAAACGCGAACACTAACGCGGCTGGATGCCTTGGTTCACTGGTTATGTTACTCCACTCACACACATGAGGTCCCGGGTTCGAACCCGGCACCATCATGTTATTTTTTTAAAGGGTTTTAACCCTTAATTAAATTATAAAAACGTTTTTACATACATAAAAATTATTTTATAAACTTTAAATATTTTTAAAAAGGCATCATATATTTTCTGTATTCTCTTTTAGTCTAAGTAATTATTATTTTTTTTTCTTTTCTTTCATAATAATAAAGGATTACAAATAATAACAAAAAATTATTATTGTTTCAAAATGTTTCTTTTAATATCGTTTAATGGTACTTAATTCTTTTTGCTATAAAAATCTATTCAAATTTATGAAACTTTCAAAATGTTATAATTATTCTTTTTTTACATAGTGAGTATAAAACATAAATATATATTTTTAGAAAATATAAATGATTTTCATTTGTTAAAAATAATTATTTAACAACCTCAAACCCCACTTAATCCTAGTACTCATTAATTAGTTAAACCATTATGTTAAGTTTAAATCTTGTACTATATATTTAGGTGTCTTGTGACGATACATCTTGGAGCGACGCTTTTAATATTATTATTAAACCGCCATTATATATTTATTGTCAAGTGAGTTTTCCTTGCCCCATTTTATTTTATTTCACACCACTTTGGGGTGAAACATGATTATCTATACATTGTACACTTATAAACGTTTGAGACTTATAAGCACATGCAATTCATCTTATATATTATGTCATGGTTATTTGTGTATTGTAAGTGTTTATATGAGATACATAGTTTGTTTACAATCATTAACTATTGCTAGCCTGGCGACGTCTTAGATCTTTGGGCCTGACAAGCCTATTTGTGCTAAAGCGAGGTACTGCCGGCTCCTGATGACGTATGCTTGTTCATCACGGAACCAAATACACTTAGCTAATCTTTTATACTTGTAATCAAGTCGAGGTTTGGTTGTGACGATATGTGTTCTATAACCTTACTTGCTTATGACCTATGACATGAATTGCTACTTGTAACTTTATCATATTATGTATAAAAACCTTGGAAACTCACCAACTATTATAGTTGACCCTTTTATTTTTATCATGTTTCAGGAAATCCCCAAGTTTAAAGTGGAATTTTGAAGCTTGGAAATAAAACTAGGACTTGGACCTAGTTAAATAAATAAGTGTTATGCTACGTTTGTTTTATTTGGGATTATTCATGTTTTGTGACTTATGTTTGTAATGACTTTTGAAACTTATAATTGTAATATTTACACTTAATTATAGCGTTA
This sequence comes from Flaveria trinervia, assembly GCA_025506515.1. Taxonomy (NCBI): domain Eukaryota; kingdom Viridiplantae; phylum Streptophyta; class Magnoliopsida; order Asterales; family Asteraceae; genus Flaveria; species Flaveria trinervia. Next base: position 9,602,787 of record CM046458.1, on the reverse strand, counting down.
TGTGGCTGTGAACAATCTTAACCCTCACATCTCGACGATTCCGCCGTCAAGGTTGGGTGTGACAATATATATAATATATATATATATATATTATAATATATATAATATATATATATATAATATATTATATATATATATATATATATATATATATATGTATGTATATATGATGCAACCGTTGTCCTACTCATGTGGCAAACAACAAAAGAGTGGAATAACAAGTCGCTCCTGAAGACTGGGTTGTCCACGTCAGTAAGTTGATTAGCAAGTTCTTTCAACCTTTGAACACATCAAGACTAGGTGTAGATCAGAGAGAGAGAGAGAGAGAGAGAGAGAGAGAGAGAGAGAGAGAGAGAGAGATGAAGAGAGAGAGAGAGAGAGAGAGAGAGAGAGAGAGAGAGAGAGAGAGAGAGAAGAGAGAGAGAGAGAGAGTGATGAGAGAGAAGAGAAGAGATTATTGAACTCATGTTCGAGAGTTGTCACTCTTGACCTTTGTTTTGGATGTTCGTCACGGTGTAATAGATGGAGTGACTCCGGCTTCTCTTTCTTCGGTTTGTAATCGGTAAAAACATAAAAACGGACCGTAGTTTGGCTGGAATCCGTTCAAAGACAAGAAGGACATCGAGTGACCGTAGTTCGGTTGGTGATCAACGAAAATGGTAGAGAGCTACTGAAACCCTAATACCATGTTTGGCGAAGTAATTCTTGATTTTCATTGAATAGAACCAATATATATACATTAGCTGCCTAACCAACCGGAGCTATTCTAGATAACAATATATTACAGTTAAATAATATTTATAAACAATACATTACAATAATTTACGTAGACCTATGACATGTCTAATAATATGTAAAAATGTGTTTGAATCAAATAAGGTAAATCTTTTGTTCAAATTGGTTTGGTTGATTTTAAACAAAATGTTTTAGTGAAAGTTACATTATAGATCGCTCTCATCTTCTAAAGTTTTATTTGAAAGGTTATATGCGTTTAAGGATTTTTTTTAAATTTTTTTAGGAATAAAAACTTTTAGTAAAACAAAATAATAAGACATTAAATATAACAAACTTTAATCTAAGAAATGTTTTAAGTATTCAAACTCTAATAAAAACTCAGATTTTGATAGTACAAACTTAAATCTACACTCAATTTCATACCTATCCGCACATATTCATTGTTTAAAATAACTAATAATACTATGAACCATAACTTATAAACGAACTAACCTATAATCCCACTCCATAAAAGTTCACAAAAAAAGATATTACACCAGCAACTTAACGGTATAATGTGTATGATTATCAAGATAGTTAATCAAAACATGTATAATCACCGATTGAAGACAAAAAAAGAAGTATACAAGTCAAACAAATTATTTCCTTTTATTTTATTTGTCAATAATGTTCTAATTTGTGTTTAGTTTGTTATGTCTCTTGAGGACTATCCGGAGAACACCATGGATCATCGGTGATGAATGCATCCAAGAATCATCTTTATCGTCTTCTTCATCAAGCATGACGATGAAGCCACAGGAACATCTGGCGACATTGTTTCATATCATTTGTTACTGTCATAGAATATTGTGACACCGACACGCTTGCATGTTTGTTGTCTTGAAGTTCAACACATAAACCATTCTTCTTGAAAACACGACACAATGCATAAGAGTCCTGCATACATTTACAACCAATTTTACTCTTCTAATAGGCGAATAAACATCACACATATTGACGAATCAAATCATAGTCAAAGGAACATTAGAAAGTTCTTTCCCTTAAATCTATAACTAGAGCATGTGATTCATATTTTTCACAAAAATAAAGTTTAAATTTTGTTAAAAACAGATCCCATGAATCCGGTGACTACAGATTCGCAGACCTCTTTAGGTTTCTCTTGGTCCCTATGTGTAGAGGCGACAAAATGGGTGGGTTGGATTGGGTTGTTTGTTAGGTTAAGATGGATTTGGGTATTGATGGGTTTGGGTTAGGATAGGTTATTTAGAAAAAAGGTCAGGATGGGTTTGGGATAGGATGGGTTCGGGTCAAAATAGATCATTTTTTAAAAAACCAATACTAATTTGCTAGTTTTCTACAATCCAACAACACATATAGACAACTGTTTATACGAGCTCAAAAAGATACATATACGACTTCATCTATGAAGTGCGGTACCTTCAATAAAGCGACGATTATGGTGCGATAATAAAGTGGAGGCCCGGCTATAGGTGTGGTGTTGGTGAGCGATGAAACTCAACGGAGGTGGAGATTGATGCGGAGCCCGACTGTAGGTGCGTGATGGTGAGCGATGAAACTTAACGGAGATGGAAGGGTGTAGATGTGGTGGACCGGTGGTGATGCGGTGGACCGGTGATGGTGCGTTGGACTGATGGTGGTGCGGTGGACCGATGGTGGTGTGGTGGTGGTGGTTCGATGGTGATATGGTGGTGGTTCGATGGTGTTGCGGTGGTGGTGCGCGATGAAACTCAACGAAGGTGATCAATTTGAGTGAAAGAAATCTTGACTTATTGTGATTTGAAGCTTTAATTTTGAAAACTCATCTTGAACTATGTTTATTTTTCTCCAAAAATTTTTAACCCATCTTGACCCCCTTATGTTTTTTATTCAGTCAATTCTAACCCCCCATCTTTATTTTTAAAACACTCATTATAACCCAAAATCACATTTTTAGACTTCTTTTGCCACCTCTGCTTACACACATGTATATATATTGATTGTAAAAAATGTTTATTTCTTTTCAAAAAGGTTGGACATTGTACATGTGATGTGTTATGTGAAAGTTATAATCTTGATTTTGTATACATGTTAATGGAGGGTCAAATATGAAAACTAGTGTTTGTGATAACACAAATTAAAAACAAAAATAACAGGCTAACATATTTTGTAGATTTGATTTGGTTTTATTTAATTGTTAGAACTAGAGATCGAGTATGATTAGGAGGCTTAAAGATCAATTTTTTTATACTAAAAATATAAGGTTAATTTGTCGTTTTGAATTGTAATCTTTTGATAATAATAAACTGAAATTGATTGTTAATTCAGTTTCCAACATTATGTTATAACATATGAGCCGTTAAAAAATGTTATAACATATGAATCAGTGCCCTTTTACCTTATATAATATTACTAGCTTTAGTAAACCCGTATATTACACGAGTTAAATAGATAAAATATTAATATAATAAATTTATTATTATAAAAATATTTTAAAATATGATATAACTTAAATTACGTATGTGAAATGACTATAAAAATAAAACAATAATATCACTTTTTAAAATATTGTTTTTAAATTTGTTTAAAATAAACATTTTGTTTTAAAAACAACCGTATAAAAATACATTTTTAAAAAATTTCTTATTACAACTCCCAAATTTGCTTAAGTTTGTTTTTAAAAAATTGACTTTTTAAAAATATTAATTTATTTAGAAATAAACTTAATAAATTTAAAAGTATTAAAATAATATTATTAGTAATTAAGATATTTATTTAATAAGAGAGAGAGACGGGAAAATTTTGATGAGAAGAATTGTGGTGATGACATGTGACACTCTCATTTACTCTTTTATATTAAAGTAAAAAGATTTTGTTTTCTCCCTTGTCACTTTATTAATCAATATTATCTATTTCTTTTCTGCTAATAAAAAATTAAAAACGATTCATTAATTAATATATTTGATAATTCTAAATTAACTCACGATTAAAGGATATCGGTAAATAAATACTTTTATTTATAATTGGGATGGGGGAAGATACTTTTGTCCGATTGAACAAAAGACAAAAAGTAAATCAAGAACTTTGCTTTGCAATCGAAGAGATTTATGATTCATCATCAACACAGTAAAGAATATATATAGAATCGTAGAAATCAATTTTTACATATTTAACATTTCCATTGGTTCTCTATTTCAATTCGTCTCTATAATTAAGAAAAAAGTTTAGGGTTTTTATATGATTAAGCATTTCGTATGACTCCTTAATGCATGAAAAAATAAACTTATTTCTCATTTCTCATATTTGAGGACTCTCTCTTTATTCTTCATCTTCCTCCCATTTTGTTTATCTTATAAAGGGAAAAAAAACAATAAGAATGATAAACAAATTATTATTTAGAATATTAATAAATATTTTTTGAGATATATAAAGTATATTTGACCTTAAATATAAGGATGTTGTTGGAAAATAAAAGAATAACGCTTCAAAACACAAATGTAAAATATGATTTACAACTAACTGGTACTCATAGTTTTACACTTAGAAAGTTGTATTTGTTCTATAATGATATAAGTTTTGATTTTTTATAGAAAACTACATACACATTTGTAGATCGGTTTTAGATTGGTTATCAAAAAATTCTTCTATGTTCATTGTTGATTCTTAAAGAAAAATGTTGCCCGTTATACATACAGTACTTTAGTAACTGGAATAACGGGATTAGAGACGATACCTGGACACTAAACGTGTCTTGACAATCTTTATCGTCAAGACGATACTCATGCATCACCCAGTCTGTCCTAATTCCTTGGGGAGCACGTCCGCGATAATACACCAATGTCTTCTTCATTCCAATGGCGCTATGGGTTTGACCTTGGCTCGTAACTTTTCTATCTTTACCGGTTGATTTCCAGTATCCAGCCCTTGTCGCTCGGTTTGTCCTGAATCCGTTAGGATATTTTCGGTCTCGTGGCCCAAAAAAGTACCATTCTGGATCTCGACTAGGTAAAAAAGACTTCTCTGCCCATCAATATATACATACGTCTCATCAATAAACAATAATATATAAACTCATAACATCCTAATCACATAGAATGTTTCGACCATGATTAACTTTCATCTTGAACATACCCCTGATCAGGTCATTCAATGGCACACAATACAATGATGAATTGAAGTCTCAGATTAAAGATAAGAAAGAAACCTTGTAACTCCCATGGCTCACATTTATAAAGATCAACTTCAGGGATGATGTCAAGATCAATCTCTTGGCCATGAACCTTCCTCTTAAGATAATAATTCACAAGCTCTTCGTCCGTCGGGTGGAAACGGAACCCCGGTGGCAATCCAACTGGCGCCATTTTTTAACTCTAATGCAAAAGAATTGAGTGATATGAAGATAGAAGATATATGCAGGTGTATGTGTATGTGTATGTATGTGTTATGTATCAGTAGTGTACGAAGGTTCAAAGTTGCATGTCTTTGAATCATCTCTTTAGTTCACTTTAATATATTCTTGACAAACGTTTGTAGCAAGCTATTATGAGAAGGAGATTAATCACATAATTGAATGATGAATGTGTTAATAGTGTCATCTTTCTTTCTGTGTGAGATCAGGTTTGCTTTTGTTTTTTTATATGTTTTGCTTTTGCATGCAGAAACTTGTGGTTTAGGTTAAGATAAAAGAAATGAAAAAGAAATGCCTGTAAATAATGAAAAAGAAATTAATGTACAAAAAGAGCATGCATTCATACATATAAACATTTTACGGCAGCATCGGACAGGCCGGTCCAACCGGTCCGACAGGGGATCGGCCATCTAGCCGGTCTGGTTCGCTATGATTCGGTTTGGGCTGGTCAAATCGGCCGGTTCATCCCGAACCAGTGGTCGGACCGGGAAACCGAATCGGTTCGAACCGGATTTTGAATTTAACCATTGGTTACGTTTACTCATGGAATCAATATCATTTTAGCATCTAACCATTGGTTACGTTTACTCATGGTTACCTGAAAATTTTGTAAAAAACAAAAAAATAAGTGAACACATTTAATAGACATCGTTGTTACCTGAAAATTTTAGCATCTAACCACTGGTTACGTTTACTCATGTATAAATATCACCAAACAATTTAATCATAATTTCCCTGGCATTCACACGTTAAGCTATCAATTTCAACTGTAGTATTCACCTCCTTATATGATGGTCTCTTTGCTCTAATATATAAACGGATAGACCTATGATAGAACCTTTTATGCATATAGCGATTAACATATTAATGTCGTTTTCAACATCTTAAAGCTGTTATTTGATTTTGAAAATAACAAACATATTCACCTTAGCGTAGTTTGTGTATGAACAAGTCCTTAGAGTCTTTCCTATATTGGACAACACCTCAGCTCGTGTTTGTCAACTTCGTCTTCGTCAAATGAAGTTCTGTTCAATAGCGTAGCTTGAACAAATGTGTAGGGCGGTCGAAAGTCACGAGACCCAAATCATGGGGACCAGACTCAATACGTATAAAAGTTTTGGACGTTATACACATAAATTTTCACTTTTGAGTGAAAAAACAGGAAGGCCAATAAAGCTTCACCCTTGGCTTCGTTACACGTATTTCTAAACAGGGTAACGACCTAATAACAACACTATGGTTTAATGTATAGGGACATGTAAGTTTTGTGAGAAAGAGTTGACGAGATTTTGTGAATTGAAACTCACCGGAAAGCTTCTATTTATAAGCTGATTGTTGCAAGATCCAGTAAGACTACAAGAGCAGCATACACATCTGCTTAACGCTTAATAGATGAGTTCTTCAAGTTCTTAAAAAAACAATGAAGTAGTAAATAAATTCTCCAGTAAGACTACAAGAGCAGCATACACATCTGCATACACGCCTGTTTAACGCTTGATGTATGTACATACCAATTTAACGTAGAAGACTACAAATAGACCTCTGTTTAATGGTATATCTGAAAAGCACAACACACAAGTACTTGTGTAGTTCTCTAAGGTGAACATGTATAGATGGTACAACTTGGATTGATTCCAAGACATTAATATTTTCCTCCATATGCAGAAAACAAATAATTCAACAGTTGATTCAATAACCAGAATACAATGTATGATATTTTACACATCTAAAACACAAAAGGTCTTGGCATTCCCCCAAGATCTCAACATTATACAAGTTTATATTTTATATCAAACACTTGTATTTATTGTATACATACATTTCTCAGACCGACAATTGATAACGCTTTTGAACAAACTCGCCAACAAAATGATTTATAAAAATGTTCAAGTGACAACGATATGATCCATGTTTTGGTTGTCTAAGTTTCCCAGCACCATAACCACAAGAGGTGTATGTGTTCTCAATCTTTGTTGTTTCCGTTTTGTCCCTTGTTGACATTTTCATCGTTCCATGAGGAGTGGACATCAGGGAGTTGATATTCATCAGGCTTCAGGGCCAAAGCAAAATCAGGTAATGTTGGTGCCGTTTCCATGATTCTACATTCGTTACTTTATTAGATTAGTAAAAAATTCAACCAAATTAAAAAGAAGCATAAATTCACTAGAAAAAACTCTACTTATGTTAGAAGATGTGGCAACACAGGCGGGTTGGGTAACAAGTCTAAACTGGTTAGCTTGGCACGGTCATCTTTAGTACATGCTGGAATAAGGCGGGCCTGGTTTACGCTGAAACCCATTTTGTCCATTTTCTGATATGTTTATAAATAACTAATGGTAGCGTGATAAAATTGATTGAAAAATGACCCGCATCAACCCATCCCATTTTGACTTTATGCATAAAGAACAACAGATTTCATTTTAAAGCCAATTATTCATTTGATCCTACCCCTTTATTTGCTATCCTTTTGATTTGGCTCATATGAAGAGAGAAATCACAACCCAAATCGACCTTCACAAGTAAATGGGTTCAAATTGCCACCTCTATCATGTTAGTAGCGCCTCATATTGCAAAATGGCAGTAGTGGCATTATACACTAGTAAATATGGTGTCCACTTTTGTGTAGGAGATATATTATATTTGAAATGATTCTTGGATATAACTACCACACACACATATATATATATATATGTCTACCTGAATTTTGAGTGATCAATGGTCAACCCACATTTTAGAAACCATCATTCAAATTTTATTTTGCATCAAATTATTGTTACCACGTGGAGTATGTGGTGTATACCATGTTTATTGAGTATTTTCTGATGAAAGTTTGACCACTGTACATATGCATGCCTAAAGGAAGGCACACACTCTGATCTCACATATGCATGCATGCATTTATACGTGTATATGTGCATAAGCATGCACATGTATGCATATGTATGAGAAAAAACATAGAAAACATCAAAGTGAAGTGAACTCAAGACTTACTTTTCATAAGTATATAAATCGCGGTTGATGCGAACCTTGCTAGAAGTGTCTTTCGGTATTTTTTCAGAGAGATACTTCATAGTTCCCCAGAGAGGTGGAGTTCTGCATCAATATGTAAAAAATCAAGGTTGGAAAATAAAGCTAAGTTATTTAATTTCAACAGTAACTCCATACTTTCTAAATTATAAAATAAAAACAGTGAAGAAACCACAACATCATGTAATACTACTCTCCCAAAAAGAATACAGATAATCAGTCTTGGGCTCTTGGCAAAGTTTGTTACAACAAACAAAATATGACAGAGGAAATTAAAATAGAAATGATATAATAGAATAATATCGGCTACATAGCTTCAAAAAATGCTATTTGAGTCCTTGTGCATGATAACTTTGTGCTGAAGTGCCAAACCAAAAAACTTACGTATTTGCTGCAGAGGGTGGCAATTTCGACCCATTTACTTATCAACTGAATAGTTAGGTTTAGTTTATTTCTAACAGGTCAAACTAGTAAAATTAAAGAAGCTAGCTTAGAAGAAAGTGGTTGAAAATTGTCCAAAATTAAACCTCCTAAATGAATAATATTAACAAACAAACAAACATACCCAATAAAGTCCCACTCGAATAGTAGGTAAATCGGTTAACTCTAAATGAATAGTATATAATTTGTAATCATATTTGACACAGTAATTATTTATAATATTTTAGTATTGGAGAAAAATGTTTTAGGTCAACCCAACTTATGCCTCACTCCCTACTAAAAATAAGAGCTCTGACTGGAGTATAAAAGTCTGCATTTTGTATGCAAGTCCAAGTAGGATTGATGTACAACACAACACTTTCACAGTATAAGAGGAAACTATACCTTGAGATAGGAACTGCTGTATTGAAAGCTTCACTGCCCTTTTGCTTTCTTTCAGATACTCATCTGCTGCTTGTAAAGCAGATACAGCCATCCCATGTGATTTTTCAGTGTTACCTTCATCGAGAATCAATCCATGATAATAATACGCTGCTGCCTACAAATTTAAATAAAATAAATTTCATCAGCTGAAGTATAAGGTGTGCAATTATTTACAAAGAAAAGGAATATGTAGAGCCAATATATGATGGATCTTCTGTATTATAGTAATGTTGCATATAGCATGTCCTACACATATGTATTCGTAATATTAGTATCAAATCAACTACTCGTCTACTCTAAACCAACCACACCAGCTCATGGAAATTGAGTTGGGTTGTTGTTTCAAATACACCAATGAATTGTTTAGTTTGTGATGGGGTTCTTTCCATGGCTTATGTACTACTTTGTACATATATGGTTGATTTTAATGGTCATATGATATTATCTTTGTACGGGAAAAAGTTGATGAGAGTGAAAGTTTGCATTCAAGTTCATGTCATAATTTTTTTTGCCAATTAGGTTCATACAGACACCTGCATTTGATATTTTCTATTTTTTGCCAATTAGGTTCATACAGAGTTACCGACACCTGCATTTGATAATTTGAATTTTAATCTAATCTTTTTTTCATCCGTTGAATCTTTTTAAGATATATATAACCAAAATTTACACAGTTATAACTGTGTCACTCTTACTAGCTAAAATGACATCCCACGTAAAATCCCATTAGCTAATTTCATCATATTCTCCATGTTAGGACCTAGGATCCTAATTAACTTTTGGAAAAAGGCCCATGGATTTCACTTTGCTTTTGAACCCAAAATGGAAAAAAGACTCCAGAAAAGCCAACAGGCTGCAAATTAGCTGATTATCTGAGATTCATAACAATAAATTATCAATACTTAATGAAGCCCATGAAAATATAAATTTTATTTTTGTAGCAAATTGCACATTACACACGCGTATGCTCCAATTTAGGAAGTATATTAGTGTCTTATGGTTTCTTTTAGGATTATCACTAGAGTTTTATGATTATCACTAGAAATGGCAGAATGGTTGGGTAATGGGTTCAAGTTGAAATGGATAGCTTTTAAGTATAGGCCAAACAGGTTGGATTGACCTGCAAGCATTCATTAAGGCATTAAACAAACAAACAAACATACCTAGTAAAACCTCGGTATAGCCGAGGCTACTGGTAGGGTCATGGGATGGTGGGACGAACCCTTTTTCATGTAAAGTATAGTAATCCAGATACAAATAACATTCAGTGTGCGTAAGGTAATCAAAATAAGCAGCAATACAGAAATTACTAATTATAATAATAGTGGCCTACTAACAAAAACATGAAGTGATGAGAGATCTATAAAACCAAGAACTACAAAAATAGCAAAGACACAAGAAAAAGTAGCACAAGCTCCTTAGAAGCACCTATACACTCCCGTTAAGAAACTATAGGTCAACACATAGCAAAGTCAAAGCCAATGCGAAACTAAGGCACAAGTAAGGAAAGGCCAAGGCAAGGCAAATGAAAGTGTGGGAAAAGCTAAGTGTAGGAAGAAAACTAAGGTCCCAAGACAAAGCTAAAGACATAATGTGTATACTCCGTTGCATGTCCATAACCTTATCTGACACTTCCATGAACTCCTATCCCCGACCATATCCTCAGAGAGGTGCACACCTAGTAATGCCTTCACAATCCACATATCTCATGTTAGTTTTAGCCTGCCTCTACCCTTCTTCCCCTTCAATGTATTGGTTTCCACGGTTCTTATTGGAGTCGTCATCCGCCTCCTTTGCACATGTCCAAACCATCTTAACTCCCCTCCCTTCCCTTATCTTATTTGAGATACATGTCACTCCTAACTTTTCCAAACATTTCTTTCCTAAGCGGTCTAACCTTGTATGCCCAAACATCCACCTCAACATGTTACAATGATAATCTAAAATTTTGAATTAGGCAATTCCGGAGGTTGTTGCACCCCATTTTAGGTGACTTTCATCCGGTCCCAAATCCCTTTTTTTTTTTATCTTGTCAAATGACAAAATAACCCAAATGGACCTATTCATAAGTAAATGGGTCAAAATCACCACCTCTACTTATCACATTTAGGACTGCAACTTTCAGTTTACAAGAATTACTTCATTAGCACATTTATTTTATTGTGGTTGAATTTATATGGCTAGATCCAAGTACCAATTAGTTTTCTCTTAACAAAATCCATCATTTACTTTCTTCCCGGAGTACATCAATCCACCTTTGATGGTAGCTCAATCAATTAAATTATGATAGTTTAAAAACCATAGTGGGCATCACTTAAGCATAAAGTACAAGCTTTAGATGCATAATGGTTATAGTTTCTTTTGGCAAATAAGTAATATTTTTTAATTTTAGGTCTATTTACTTTCTTCTTTTTGTCATTTTCTAATGTTTAGTATTTTAACTTTTTTAATATTCTAATATTATAATTAATTTTAAACACAGTTCGTTTTCTTTTATAACTTTTTAAATATAAAGTATTACAAAATTTCGAATATGTAATTGGGAAATGCTTATTTTTACCTACATGTTGGTATAGAGTGTTCAAACCGGCCCCGACTATATATAGTATATATTTATATTTTCACATCGATGATCTTGCCGCAATGCATGGGTTGTGACGGTTACGTTTTTATATATAATTTCAAATGTATTTAGCGACATTTCTACTTCGTTTTTCTTATATTTATTGCGTGAATTTGCGACCATGTTTCGACTTGGTTTTTTAAAGGTATCATGCCCCCGCCGCAACACGGGGGCTTACTACTAGTTAACTTTTGAATTACAATGCAGCCTTTTTTGAGTTCAAGTTGTAATACAAATATTTGAAATAAATAGAAAATATACCTTGGCTTCAATATACTTATACTTGACATAAAGGCGATGTTTCTCACCCCAACCATTTGCAAGTGGAAGGTTTGTAATGTTATCTTGAGCCTGCATAAGTCATAATAATGAAAAGTTAATAATGACATGTGCGTCTATGGCATTTTAATTCTAATAAGACAATCAGAGTCAAGAGCCTAAATAACACATGGATGAACTGTACATCCAAAAATGTGAAGAATAATTAATTACCTGCTGCCAATACTTGACCATCTCACAAGCAAGCCTTCGTTTCACTGCAAGTGTGGCTTTGGCACTATCAATTGCAAGCCCAAGTTGTATGTCGACACCCTGATTACAGCTCAACATATAAGAAACCCAACCAATTGTTTCAAAAGGTTATGTTGTAAATATTTGCTACTAGAGGTGGCAAATTTGACCCATTTATATTTGCATGTGTTGATTTGGTTAGGTTCTATCTCTAATGGGTTAAGATAAAGGATTTAACTGTAGAGGAAATTAGTTAATATGGATAGAACAGTCAAATGGGTGAAAGACATCCACGGTGTTTCCAAATGTATATAAATCTCCTAAACTGTTTTATTGGTAAAGTTAGATTACTCATGCAGTAGCATAGGGTTTAGTTATCATATTTACAGCACTATTTATTTAAAAAGTTAAAAAAAAGTGAATAAAAATTAAAGTATCCAAGAAGTAAAAAGTACTTGATTGCGGACTTGGAAACCCAAATTTCAAATTAAAAAGTAGGTGATCCGTTTTACATTTAAAAGATTTTGATAAGTGCTTTCCTATATAGGGTCAACCAGGACCTGCTTTGACCAGCATTAGATAGTTACCCATTGGACCTATTATCCAACTCGCTCATCTTGCCACTTCGGTATACTACACGATATTAGATATCACATAATATTCACCCAATTTCAGAACAAATACTACTGTTATGGAACATAAAAGTTATTATTTAGAAATCATGAATACCTCATGTTGGTGCATTCATAATTACATCTCTCTCATGCCAACTTTGTAAACAATAGATACGGTTTCTAAGGATAAACTTTGAAATATCAATACAAATAGTTTGATGAAGAATATCTTGTTTACTAAATTCTTTATGAAAACATCAAACAAGCATTATCTATCCTCATGGCACCTCAAAAGCCTAACAAGGCATTGGTGCAATACAAGGTTTTTCAGTACATGCTTACATGTATCAAAGCATGTCTCATAGCTATTGAAATCATTATATGGCACACATACATACCTAGGAAAAAGAATAAAATTTCACCATAAAATATACTGTGAAACTATTGGTTCTGAAATATCATGCATTTTCTTAAAGGCCATTCCTCATAAATGGCTTTTTGAAAGTAGAACACCCTTCAGCTTACAACTAAAAGGCGACTCGGATTAATGAAATCACGCTCTTACAAGTACAAGCCTATCAAGTTTAGAGCATGAAAAACAATAGACACACACATACTGGCAAATGAGTTGATCAAGGTTTTCTTTTTCTCTAACCGATAAAATTGATAGAAGTAGGTAAAGATGGAAGTGGGTTAGACCTACTGAACAGTAAAAGGTCACCAAAAGTGTGTTCAAAATGCACAAAACACAACCTGAATTGATCCATTTGGTAAAAAAATATTTGACCCATATGAGATAAAATACAACCCAGGTCCACCCATTATTAATGGTCAACATTTCCACCTCTAGTAATATTACAACAGATAATTTTAAGGATGTCAAAAGCTATATCAAAAGAAAAGTCATGTGGGACAATACCTGTCCTAGTGCTTGAAGGCAGAGTGCTCTTAAAACTCCTTCAGCAAGGTCCACTGGCAGGTCTCTCCTAAAAGAAAACCATATATTTCAATTAATTCCCTATTAAGCACGCGTGAGTGCGTGACATAAATAATAGACTGGAATTTAGAAATCTATGAACCTGTGTTCAGGAGACAACTGTGGAAGTATATGCCTTACTGCACAATCAAGGTATCCGGCTGCCTTTAACAAAATATCAATTGCAGACCTCCTGCTTTCTGTGATAATTAAAGATAATTCCATATGTCATGAAACACGAACAGAATCGAACACCCGCTATTCATCAGAAAATGCATACTGGAATAATAATCTTATGAGCCCATTTATACAAACAAGAATCCTAAGACCCTATTACGGTAACCCCTGAGGTTTAATCTCTGTTTGATGAAACATACCATATAGTTTGTAATGGGAATATGATTATCAATCTCCTAGTAAAGATAGAAAACATCTCTGAGCAAAGAAAAAAGAAAACTAAATAATAAGTATAGTAATATGAATATGCTAAAACCCTCAGAAATGACAGAGTAAGTATTTAAGATCCAGCTGTGGTGTGAAAATACTAGGAGTAAAGATGGTTCAATAATCCATATATTTGTATCTTTCCTTGCATTTTTTAATGGTAGCATGTATCATCAAATGTCAGGAATGGGATTCCAGAAAAATAAGTAACTAAAAATACATGTTCTACAGATAGCAATCACCAAAGCTCCTCATTCTATATTCCTATTATTCTTAGGGAGTACTTTGGTTTGCATTTTAGAGTTAATTATCAGATTTTTCTTATCTGAGGTCACAAATTAGTTTTTTAAGTTTAATAACCCAATTCTGCTTCTGATTTTGTAAGGGTCAATTAATCACTTTTGGATAATTAGTTTCATACTACTAAAACAAAACTTGTTATCTAAGCTTAAAACATTACCTAAAAACCCTTTCGTAGAACCTAAAATGACAGACTTCATATTTTTGTTTTTAAATGTATCTCTCCTTGTCACACAAGAAAGGCCTCCTTGATTTTATAAATTAATTCCTTAAACAAGTAGAATTTGACCCACACAGAAACATGTAATTATCTAATTATTTCAATTTCGGACAGCAGAAACACATCCAAACTTTGTTCTCAGCCTGTTTTATTATAGAACTGATTATATCTTAAATTTCACATAATTACATTGAAAAAGCACATCCAAACACCCTCTTAATGTGCATACAAGCAATGGTAATGCTTCTTAGATAGCAAAACAATTTACCAGTTTAAGGATGTATTACTACAAGAATGCATCTATGAATTTGGCCATCAATCAACTAATTACCAAGTTCTTAGATGATCAATCTCTGTACATATTTGAAAACTGAAACTTATTATATAGTTTATATAACTATCATGAATAATCTATACTCAGAAATATATAACAAAGACATCATACAAAGAAGCAAGATTGACAGGCAGTACATAAAGTATTGTCTACATGAGTGAATCCATGC
Organism: Flaveria trinervia; assembly: GCA_025506515.1. NCBI lineage: Eukaryota > Viridiplantae > Streptophyta > Magnoliopsida > Asterales > Asteraceae > Flaveria > Flaveria trinervia. The sequence continues at coordinate 9,587,566 of CM046458.1, read as the reverse complement.
TGCTGATTCAATTTATAATGCGAAACACATAACATGCATGCAAAACAGTCATAACTACTAAACATTAAATGCCCTACAAATTTTATTTGATATACACAAACATGTCATTCTCCCTCATTGATTTGAAAGCATTACATATAATATCTGATGTATACTATCAATAAAACCAATGACTATTCAACCCAGATAGGCACCTAAGTTCAAAGGAATATATGACATTATGTGCTGGAAGTCTTTATTACATAATACTCTATGTACTGTAGTGACTACAGAAAGCATATTGAACACTTTGATACCAGCTGAAATTTCCAAACAGATGGATACCAAACAGATCTTAGCATAACATTAGGTGGCAAGATGAGTAAATTAAGGAATGGGTTAAAGCTGGTCAGGTTGAAACGGGCCGGGTCAGGTTGGTGGAACCCCAAACACTTCTGTCCAAATTTCTAACTTTCCTATAAGTATTGTGGTGCTAATTAATAATTATGATTACATAAACAAAACTATTAGGATAACAATCTAACTACTAAAATAAAAAGGATTTAGAAGATTGTATGCATGAACATAAAACTAAGCTATCTTTTCATTTGATATGACACCATCCACCTTCTGATACTTTAGGCAAATAACCATCTGTCGACGTTCTTGGGAGAAGCAACAAGTTTGCTTGTGATAGTGATAACGTTGCCATCAAGTGCAAAACAGATAATACTTCATACCAAGCACTATACATCCCTGTTTCCTGAAAATTATAATAATAAGTATAAAACAGTGTTACACTTCATTCATAGTTATATAAAAAAGATTAACTTCTGTCACAAAACTTAAATCTGACTATTGCAACTGGAAATCACAATAATCAGTTTTTCATATTTAGATAAAAATATTGTGTTTCTGGTTATCTTATTCTTTGGGGATCAAATATCCATTTCATATTGGCTGTCAAAATTTTCAAGAGGTGTCATTCCTTCCTTCAACCCAATGTGACAGACGCATACTTTTATTCCCATTTCACCAAAATGCGCTCTTTTTTCACAAAAATTGTCCTTTTGGTCACAACATGCTTTCTATTTTCACAATATTTAGCCAAATCCTCTAACATCAAATCAACTTATTATTAAATTTCAAACAACATAAGCACATATAAATAATGCCTCCTAAAACCTATCATATTAATGCCGATTATTGGACTTTGACTATTTGATATCACATATCACTTTCAAAACACACATCCAAACACCAACTTATAGTGTTCACTTACTTCTGATTCATCCTCCTGGTTTATCCACGTAAATTGTATTTTTTGTTGCAACGGGCTTCCTGCACAGTGATCAAGAAAAGATCTTGTGTCATATGAAAATATCAAATAAACTACCAAGTAGATTAGATCATAATTTACCATCTTTAACAAGTCCTAGAAGGACTGGTAAATAATCTTCAAGGGCTTGCAGAAGGTCACCTAAAGTTGAGCCACCTGAAAAACAAGAAGTAAAAAAAAACATAAACATAATATCATTACACTTACTACTAATATAAATAAAAATATCTTTAAGAGTAACCATGTTGGGTAGCATTTCTTCTTCGTGTTCTTGTGATAGACGGTGCTTCTTGTCCTGCCATAACAACTATACGTGTCCTAAGAGCAGAAAGTCGTTCCACTAAACTTTTGCACAATTGGTCACCAAGTGACTCAGAAAAGTCCACAGGTTTTGGAATCCTTAAACCAGGAACAAAAACTGCTACTTCACCAATATTTCCTGGCCGTCTTCTTTTCGCACCTGAATCCTTCGGGGTTGATACAAAGCATCCCATGTTATATCTAATACTTTATATACGTTCCGCCTAAATACTAGTTTTGATGATGATGCTCCTCACCAATATATCGATTCTATACATGGAAAAAATAGAAAAATAGATGATGAAAGGAGCAATTTTGACATGGATATGCAAATATATTTGTGTTCATAAGAAATCAGAGCCACAACAAAAAAAAGAAATAAAATGTCTGCTTAAAGATGGTTTTAGTTGACCAACAAAATTTGCAATTTATTACCATTGAACCAGTCACAGAGTAGCAAGCCTCATTAATGTTCAACTAAAAAGCTGTAGGTTAATCACGAGCCCAATGTCAAAAACTGTTAGCATGGCTCTACAAACTACATTTTATTATTGAGGCAAATACCCTTTAAATGTTAATAGCATACAGTACAAAAGAGAAATTAGAATTCACAGCGGGAAGAAGAAAAGTTCAATAAAGTATTGAGTAAGATCACAAGAAAGGCATGATAAGTGACAGGTGTTTGCATTGATATATCTCAGCCTCTGCTTTCTGGTTCAACAAAAATAAAGAAAATAACAATTGGGAATTTCAAATAAATCATATAAAAGTTTCACTACACAATTCTTTCAAAATTTAATATACCATCAATTAAAAATCCTCCTTTTTCAATAAAATACCAACCTCTAGAGTTACAAACCCCTAGAGAAATAAATGTCTGGTTCATAGGATCTGCTTTCATTCTCAGCCACACAATTCTTTAAGCAAGAACTAAGAAGCAATACAAGATTACATATGAGTAATCAACAAGTCACAAACCACATAATTCTGATCCCAAATGAGTAATTAGCAAGCAACAACAACAAATACTCAAAAGGGGAAACAAACAGTAGTTAAATCCTCCAACTTTCACCAACCCCAACACAAACAACCATAACAATAACACGTTTCGAGGCACAATTCAGCTCAATTGACACAAAACTCACAACCCACTTCAAATTGATCAAGAAACACTACCTTGTGAGTCGAAAGAAGAATTTTAACTCCAAATCTATGTATCCATGAACGCAAACGAATACCCAGAGTCCATTAGAACTCAGAATTGGAAAAAATGCAGCTTTTGATTGTTGTTGGCGAAGTAGCAAACGGTTGGATGATCGGTAATTTGGGGTCGGGTGTCAACTGTCGATCTGCAGAGGGTAGCGATTGAAGGTGAGGGGAAGAAGGGGGTTTGAAAATGTTGAAGATGGAGTGAAATTGTGTAGATATAATAATAATAATTGGGGTGGAAGCAGAGAGATGGGATGATTAGTGTGCAAGACGACTTGTGTTTGTGTTGTGTTGGTTGCCTATGCAATACATATACAATACAACTTGTATCCGCAATTAAAGTAATTTCACACAAACCAAGGGGCCTGGTTGAAACAACATTTATTTTAGTTTTAAGCTCAATTTTATATATTTTACCTTTTATATTTTTTAATAGTAAAAGGAATTTTATTAATAAATAGTTTTTTTCTCCGCACTACGCAACGGAGTAGGGTCGTTAGCTGTCCGGCTCGTCAAAAACATAAAACTTCGTTATAAATATTTTAGTGGTTAAACTCTAATGGGGCGTTTGGTATGCAGAAATTCAATAGAATTGGAATCTGAATTCCATTAATCATTATGTTTGGTTGGTAGCAATTCATTGTAATTGGAATTTGAATTCCATTCTTAACGTGTCTGGTTTAAAAATGACTTGGAATTGGATTTGGAATTTAAATTAATTCCCTCGAATTCCTTCAAATGAAGGATTTCAAAATCTTTTCAAGGATTTCAAATTCCACCGACCCCGCCTCCACCACCAACCGCCACCTACCACCGCCAACCGACACTACCGATGACCTCGATCGCCGACCACCGTCGTCCCCCCCCCCCCCACCGACCTCGACCGCCGACCACCACCGACCCCGACCGCTAACGCCCCCGACCACCACCCCTGACCGCAGCCGACCGCCATCGTCCACCCGCGACTGCCGACTGCCGCCGACCCCGACCCCCCCCCCCCCCATGTGACATCCGTCGCCTTAAGGTCCGTCGAACGACATGAATAAGCATAGAAATATTTTAATTATTCTTCATTTTCTTCATGAACTCCTGCTTTAAGGAATCATGTCTGCTTATTTTTCCCGTGTGCCTGTACTTCCTCTAAGAACGTGTGTTAAGCATAAACTTTTTATAAACTTCATCACCATTACCACAAAATATATCATTTCAATTTCAACCATTGTCATTAATAAAACCATTTTAGACTATCAAATGCCATTAAACACGCTTTTAACCTTAATATAATGAACATTTTAAGGTCGTAATCAACCGAAACAAATTTTGGGGAACTCGAGGGTTAAGTGCAGGGACTAAACTTGTAATTTTGTAAACTTGGACTGGGTATATAAACCCCCTTCCCAGCCACATTCCTCATTCACTTCATCTTCTTCACCTCTTCACTCCCAACACACACATTTTCTTCATTCTAGCACCAAATCCAACCCGCTTGGTCTTGTTCTTGTTGTCTAGACTCCATCTACGGCCTAGTCTACTCCATTCTAGCAGGTAGACGACCTTGGTTGTCCCTTTTCCTTGCTTATTCACGGCTGTCCAAACTAGGGTTTCGGGTGTTCGGGTTCAACTCGAACACATGAGGTCGTGTGGGTGCGTGTGAGGTCTTTCTGCTTGTGTTTCATGTTTGTGTATGTCTGTAGAGTGTTTCTGGAAGTCCTTGTGGTGTAAAACTCGTGTTTAGAGCAGCTCGGGGGCTGCTCAGCCCGACCACAGTCGCGATTCTGCAGTTCAGGCGACTGGGTCTGTCATGCGATTGAGCCGTGCGACTAAGTGAGTCGTGCGACTGAATGTTGCGTCTAAGTCAATCGTGCGACTGATTTGTGCGACTAGACATGTCGTGCGACTGAGTCGTGCGACTGTGAGTTTGTATGCGATTGAGTCATGCGTGCGAATGAGTGTATGTGATTGAGTCATGCGTATGAATGTTTGTGTGCGATTGAGTCAGGTGACCGACTGAATGTATGCGACTACGCGTGTTTCGCACGACTGGAGTCCAATCGCACGAATGAAGGTTCAATCGCACGAAAGTAGCTAATTCGCACCATTGAGGGTTGATTCGTGCGCATGGAGTTTGGGTCGTGCGAATGTGAGTTGTGTGGTACGACTGAATGCCAGCCATACGAATGAAGACTCAATCGTACGAATGAAGCTGATTCGTACGATTGAAGGTTGATTCGTGAGGATGGAGCGTTGAGTCGAGCGTCTGGTCCTGTTGTGTGACTGATGATGTTGAGTGTGAATTTCCCCTTCAACGTCTGATGATGATAAGGTAACATCAGTAAAAGTGTCATTGCTTGACCACAAAAATTAAAGTCAACGCTATCAACATGCACATACTATTTCAATTGAAAACAACCTAACATTTTACAGTTATCGACCATCCAATTGGAACTCCAAATACTTAACAAGTGCTATCTTTCTTAACCACGAGATCATTTCACGGATGTCATAAGCAATGACGACTACTCGTAGTACTTGGATCTACATAAGATCTGATACGTGTGTCCGCTTGTGTGTGTGTGCTACCCACGCCCGAAACGATACAACCCGAACTGACCAACCATTACTATACGCTTTATACATGTCATTAATGCTTATCAATAACTGTCAATAGGTGTTGACTGTTCTTTGCATTCAACTGTTGGGAATCTCGATCTTTCATACTTACCACTTAACAGGTGAGTTTCGTGGCCCCTTTTTGTGCTTATACTACTTTACAAACATTTACAAACATGGGGGAAAAGTATGCTCACCCATTTTCTATGCTGTACAACATACATACAATTTACATACTTGGAATCAACGTGCTACTGTTTTATGGGTACTTATCTGATACATGCTTGAGTCTGCTTTGTGGTTCTTTCTTACAACCATTTAATTCCAGTGTGGAACCGACGGTTAGGTATGGTAGTACTACTGGGTTGACACCCCCACCCTCGTGTGGTATACTAGTTAGTACCAACAATAGCCAGGTACGGGCCTTGGCTGAATATATTCCGACAAGATTCTTTGTGTACGTCACTAGGTTTGGTTGTAAAGCTCTTGTCATGTGATTTTGCTTACTTATAACTGTATGCACGGTATTCTACAACAACTTTATACAGCATCAATTACTTATTTACTTTAAACCTGCGAACTCACCAACAATTTTGTTGACCATTTTGAGCATATCTTTTCAGGTGATCATGCTAGCTGAGGTTCTAGGTGTGCTGCTTTAGTGGAGACCCTAGGATGCATTTTCGGGCCAAACTTGTCTTTTTGAAAACAATTGTTGTAACTGTTTCAAACAACATTTTACTTTGTAACTTGTTCCCAGGTTGTGGGAATTGCATACAATGTTATTACCTATATTTATCTTATATCATGTTTATGCTTATGGCTATGTTGTCGTGAATACTGACTAAACACGACACAAGTCCCTTTGTTGTCGGGTGTTGTCATGACACGCTTGTCATCATTATTATTATTGCATCTCTATCGCTTACCATGTGTTATGACGATTCCCGTCTCGTTACGCCCCCGTGTTTCCGCTCTTAGCGGGGGTGTGACACCCCCCCCCCAATCGTTGCCGCCCCCGATCGCTGCCGCCCCTGATCGCCGACTATTGACCACCGCCCACCGACCGTCATCGACGCCGCACAACCCCAACACTGACCACCACCACCCACTGTTTGCCCCAACCTCTAGCCGCCACCACCCCTAACCATTGACTATCGCCGACCGCCACTACCGAACTATGTCTCAACTCTCGACGACGAGCGTTATCGGTTGGTGGTCGTGGTCCATTGTCGGTGGTGACGGCGGCTACGGTCGGTGGTATGTAGCGGTACGTTATGGGAATCCGGTAAATTCTCACACGCAAGACTGCATTACTTTGGCCAAACTCTAAGATTCTAAACCCTAGAATTAAAGGTTTGCTCAAAATACTAAACTTTAGTGGCTAGTCTAAAAAATAAATATAAATAGTTTAACAGTCATACTTTAAGATTCTAAACTTTAGTAGCTAAAGTTAGATAACTAAAAGTTAAGATTAAAATAAAATTAGTTAAAACTAATATCGTTAAAATTTAAAATATTAAATATACATTATTCATTTACCTTCTCATTTAATTATAGAGTAATTCCTAGCTAGCAAGAAACTAGAAAAAAGACTAGATACATCATGGAACATAAAACATTAAAAGCACCAATCATTTCAATGTAAATAATACATTTTGGAACAGTTCTTGATCCATAAGTATCTGAAGTTCTTGATGTTTTGTACAACTTTTTAACTGATGGTTTGCCTCTTGAGAAAACAACTTCATTCATTCCTTTCCAGATGCACCAACACGAAACCCAAATAATTGCATACACCATTTAATGGGTTAAGGGGAAGAGATGTAAATATTTCCAACAGGTCCTTGTTTGAGAAGGCGAATAGAGGAGGAATAGAACACCATTTACTAATGTGTTGCCAAACAAAAGTGGCAACATAACATGATGTGAAAAAGCATCCTTAAGGACTTTATCGTGAACTCCATTTGAGCGTCACCCTTCCAAATCCATCTATTATTAGCCTGCTTCATTCATAATTAAGGAAGGTTGATTTATGTGATGTTTCGTAAGCAGGGGATCAATTTGACAATATTCTATTGGTTTTTTTTTTTTTTTTTTTTTTTTTTTTTTTTTTTTTTCTTTTCTTGTAAGGAATAAAGATTTTTAGGGGCTTTGAGATTAAGAAAAATAGGCTATCAATAACAAATTTATGATTACAAGTCGACCTCCGATCGATAAGTTTTTATCTATCCATAAAGAAAGACGAGCTTTAAAAGTATCAATAATTGGACTCCAATGTTTGACTCTATTCATTTAGCACCACAGTTAAACCCAAGGTAGGATAAGGTAAAGGGCCAGGTTTAATGGCTTACAATGTATTTTTGAAGCTTATAGCGAAACAAGATCCGCATGTACATCAACTCCATTAAACTACATTTTTCAAGTTTATAATGCAAGTTCATTTCCGCCCTGAAATCAAAAAAAAAACTAACACATATTCTTATGAGTTTTTGAGATTTCAACACGACCATTTTTTACCCTTTATATTTCCTAAAGATGTTGCTATACAAACATCACTAACACGCTATTTAAATATCATTAATTGTTATATTGTCCATAATGTTATAGGAAGGCCTTGTTGTATGATATAATTGACTAACAAATAATAAAATAATATACCCATAAGAATACGATAACGATAACGATTGACGATAACGATGACGATAACGATGACGATGACGATTACGATACGATGACGATGACGGACGATGACGATGACGATAACGATGACGATGGACGATAACGATAACGATAACATAACGATAACGATAACGATAACGATACGATAACGATAACGATAACTAACGATAACGATAACGATAACTTAACGTACCGATAACGATAACGATAACGATACGTACGATAACGATAACGATAACGAAACGATAACGATAACGAAGACGATAAGAATAACGATACGATAACGAACGATAACGATAACGATAACGATAACGAAACGATAACGATAACGATAACGATACGATAACGTAACGAAACGATAACGATAACGATAACGATAACGCTAACGATAACGATAACGATAACGATAACGATAACATAACGATAACATAACGATAACGATAACGATAACGATAACGATAACGATAACGATAACGATAACGATACGATAAGATAACGAACGATAACGATAACGATAACGATAACGATACGATAACGATACGATAACGATAATGACAATGGCAATGATAATAATAATATTGTGTCTAAAACAAAGAAATACTATACATATTGTTATTTGATCTTAATGTCACACACATATGATGTGACAAGCTTTATGTGTAGACTTCATTTGACATCATATGGTCCGTATGACACCATACGGCATTTGTAATATGACAGATATGATGATGTATACTAATGGGTGGTGTCGTTTTCATAATCGATCTCCTTCCTGAAAAATTTTATATTTTTATAAATAAAAGTTAAGAAAATATAATATAAATTAGGTATTGTTTTAGTTATCTATAAACATACCAATTATACAATTTAAATTTCATATATATTTTACTTTATTAAAAAAATATACCGCTATTATACCATTTTCCTTATTATTATTACACTTTAAATTCAATGTTTTCTATGTCACTAGTTCTGTAAACTATTTAACAGGAAATATATGAAATTATAATTTCTTTTTAGTATGTGAATGTGAATATTATTCAAAGGATAAACGAAATATACAAGTAATCTTCATTAGCCAAAACCAAGGACACACTAGCCTTTCACATGTGGCTAGCTTTGCAAAAAGATCAAGTTTATATGGACCCTTTCAATCCTTCGGCATGGCTAGATGATATTTTTCCTATCAAGTCACTTTCAGAATTTTTGAATACATATATATACATATATATACATATATATATATCACCTACACACCTATATATATTATATAGACATATATATTTCTACACACACACATCTATAGATATACATACATATATAATATTGTAAGGATTCCTGAAGTCTGATGCAACCCAAAACTGCCTAAGTGTTTCAGCAACATGCACTAAGTACTGAAGTGAAGAATGCTTCGGAAGAATTACACAAAGCATTAGAAAATACTCTAAGTGTAAATCTTCCGAAGCCAAGACCAATATCTTCCGAAGCCAAACATGAAGTCTTCCGAAGCTTCAAGAGACAAAGTCTTCCGAAGCTTCACCTATGAAGACAGATTTCTTCCGAAGACTTTTAGTACACATGCTTTATCTGATGTACTGTTCCATAAAGCACCTTTTCCGCTGCGTCTCTGATAAGTCACCAACTTACAAGAGTTGGTGAAAAGGTCCATGCTTTTGGTAACTGTACATTGAGGTCTTGAGTCTGAAACTTTCCACTTTATGTACTTTATCCTTTTTGTAATGTATAAGGATGTGAGCTATGGCATGTCATAGTCACAAGGTCAAAAGGCAGATATGCCTTTTGATCCTACAATTGATTTTGTTAGTGTCTAGTCAATTGTATCCAGCTGGCTTTCATAGTATAGCCGGCTGTAGGTTGTAGTATAAGTATTCCAAGTTCTTGTATCTTTCTTTATGCTTTGTAACACTTGTAAAAGAACTTGAGAAAGCAATATACTGCTCCTTGAAAACTATACTCTCTTGTTCTGTCTCTTGCTTTACTTGTGTTCTTTGTATCACCTTTGGTTACCTAGTTCACTGTTTGATTAAAGTTTAGTTAATCTCCTCATTGTGTTGTTGTGTTGTAATTGTGTTCAAGCCCTTAAACGATCCTGCAATTGGTATCAGAGCACAGGCTCGTGATATAAGATCTAACCATCTTAAGATCCCTCACACACACAAAAACTAAACTTTTCAAATGGCTTCCATCTCAAAGACTGATATGGAGACTGGAACCATGAACAAATCCCCATTGATCACTCTTGATGACTTTGACACCTGGTGCATGAGGATGGAAGGCTTCATCAGGTCTCTTGACTCAAGAATGTGGGAATCTGTTGAATATGGACCTTTCATACCCAGCACCCCCTCTGCTACCGGTGCTGGTATGATTCCTAAAGATGTGGCCAACTACTCAGATGAAGATAGGAAAAGAGTAGAGATTGACAGGAAGGCCATGACTGCTCTTCAGACTGCTATCCCAAACTCTGTGTACAGAGGTTTTAAGAAGTGCAAACAGCTAAACAGCTGTGGGATGCACTGAAGCTGATGTATGAAGGCTCCTCTGAAGCCAAGGAGAACAAGAAAGATCTTCTGAAGCAGCAGTTTGAAAATTTCACCTTTAAAGCAGGTGAAACCATGACCCAACAATACTTCAGGTATGTTGAGATTGTGGATACCCTTGTGGATGGAGGAGTTCCTCTTGAGAACAGAGACATTGTAAGGAAGTTCATGTCCTCACTTCCTAGGCAATGGACACACTATTGTGTGGTAATCAAGAGGACTGAGAACCTTAAAACTCTTACTCTGACAGAGTTATATGGGATTCTCAGTGGATACCAGATGGAGATGAACTTACAAGGTTCATCTGGCAACTCTAACAATCAAATGGGTTCAGCCCTTCATGTGGTTGAAAGGGACAGCATAGAACCCCAACATCATCTCCTATGCTACCCTGACAACTCACAAAAGGTCCTTTCATCACCTTCCCGGAGACACCAAGGGAGAACTTTACTCAAGGAAGCCCATTCCAAGAGACAAGTTCTTCTCAAGCCTTTGTGTCTGCAGATGAAAGCTGTGGAATTATCTCTTCACTCTTGAAGACCTAGACTGTATCCATCCAGATGACCTGGAATACATGGAGATAGTTCAGCAGATGGCTCTCCTCACTCACAGAGCCAAGAAGTTCTACAAGAGGACAGGAAGAAGATTTCCAAGCAATGCTACCAGTGGTAAGTTTGGGCTGGATAAAAGCAAAGTTAAGTGTTACAATTGTAACCTTATGGGTCACTTTGCTAGGGAGTGTAAGGCACCTAGAGCAAATGGGGGTCAAACACAACTCAGACCAAACTACACTAACAATACCCCTCAGGCTGAGAAGACAAAGCAACATGCTGCGGTTGCTGTTGAAGAGGGAGGATTTGACTGGAGTTTTCAGGTGGAGGATGCTTCTCCAAACCAAGCATTGATGGCTGACCATGATGAAGCCAAGGTATTAGAACATCTTTGCTCCCTGAATGCATTGCTAAAGTAAATAGATACAGGTCCTACAACCTAGAGATGAGATCTGATCTTGAGTCATTAAACATATTAAAATCTGATTTTAGAAAGTCTGAAAATGATTACAAGTTAAAGATAGAAGACTTGGAGAAAACCATTTCAGTACTAAAACATGAACATACAGATTTTAGAACTCAGATCCAAGATCTCATCACTAAGTTGACTAAGTGCCAGGCTGAGCTTGTGATCAGCAAAGCCCTGGCAGAGAAATGTTCTTGAAGAAGAGACCTTCAAGAACATGATATCCTCATCCCTACACAATAAGGTTTGTTATCAAAATAGACAGGGACTGGGATCAAATGAGATAGCTCCTCCACACACAATCTTGTCTGTAAGATCTCCTAGGTGTGGAACTTGTGAAGATGAGCTTCCTCTCATAGATCCAATAAGTGAGGATGATGAAGAAGTGATAGTGAGGAATCCCTCTGAGAAGAGTGAAGAAGAGATTCCTCCAAGGGCCACTATCCTTCTGAGGAGAAGAAATTAACTGTGATGACCAAGTCCAAGAGAAAGAACTTGATCAGGAAGAGCAAAAGGAAAGCAAAGAAGGCTCAAGAAATCAAGGCTACTTTGATGCTAAGCAGAAACAAGTGTTATCTCTGCAGGTTTCAAAGCAGTAAGGACTGAAGACATCCACCAAAGCTTCTTATCCAAGAGTTCTGGTTCATGTTCAAATCATCTCAGTACAAAGAAGAAGACTGAGCTGCTGTGTACCACTGCTGCACAGCCTGGACCATCAAATTCCAAGAACAGTTCACAGCCCAAGGGAACTGTATCTGCATCTACCAAGATGAAGGTGAAAAGGGATGTGACCAAAGCCAGTCTTGCTCTCAAAAGGAGATTTCTTTGAAGAAGAAAATGTTGTGTGTTATGTGTGAAAGTACTTCTCATATTGCCAAGGATTGTCCATACAATCCTAAAAGTACTATCCACATGACCAATACAAAGACTTCAAAGAATCTCAAGAAGTCTCAAGCTTCGGAAGGAAAGTCTGTTTCCTTCGGAAGCTCCAAATCAAAGAAGAAGGTAAATGGAAAATTACCTTCGGAAGCAAAGTTGGTCTCGGAAGAAAGGAGTTCTTCCGAAGCACTAAAGTCTGCTGCAGTGACTGTAGATTCTTCCGAAGTATCAGTCATTAAAACTTGTGAAGCTCCAAAAGCTTCTAAGGTTTTGAAGGTCAAGTCCAAGACTCCAAAGGTGGTGTGGAAGTCTAAGAAAGACCAAATGACTGAGGTTTCTCCATCAACAACAGCTGAAGATCCCCTCTGTACAACCATAGGATCTATTACTGTTGCATTACCTTCTATTACACTTACTGAACCCAAGACAAGTAAGGCTTGGGTTTCCAAATGTAACTAATCATTTTCTTTGTGCAGGAACAGCTCAAGACAAACAAGAATGTCTGGATAATTGACAGTGGCTGTTCCAGGCACATGACAGGCAATAGGTCTTTACTTCATAATTTTGAGAGAATTGATGGAGGACCAGTTGCTTTTGGAGGAGATGAAGGTGGTTACATTTATGGAAGGGGCAAGGTCACAAATGGTAAGCTCAGCATTGAGAAGGTAAACTTTGTTAAGGAGCTTGGGTACAATCTTCTGAGTGTATCCCAATTTTGTGATCAGAGTCATAACATGCTCTTCACTGAGCATGAGTGCATTGTTCTCAAGCCTGGAGTGGTCATTCCTCATGAGCATATCCTGCTCAGAGCCCCCAGGAAAGGGAACATGTACAAGATGGATTTGCAAGAAAATCTCCCTCTGGAGAAGTTTCATGCTTTCTATCTAAAGCAAATAGTGATGAGTCTTTCCTATGGCATAAAAGAATGTGCCATGTAAACTTTAAGAATATGAATAAATTAATAAACATGATCTGGTAACTGGAATGCCAAAGAAAGAGTTTACAAGTGATGATCATTGTGTTGCATGCCTGAAAGGGAAGCAACACAAGGTATCTCAAAGCCTAAGGAAAAGAACTCCATCACTACTCCCCTACACTTATTACATATGGATCTCTTTGGCCCCACCAGTGTAATGAGTTTAGGAAGGACCTTATACTGTCTAGTGATCACAGATGATTTTACAAGATTCACTTGGGTTTTCTTTCTTAGAACTAAAGATGAGACTCCTGAGATTCTAAAGAATTTCATCTTAAAGATTGAGAATCAATGTGATCACAAGGTCAAAACCATAAGATGTGATCAAGGAACTGAATTCAAGAACCAAATCCTTGATACATTTTGTGATGAAAAGGGTATTACAAGACAATACAGTGCTCCCAGGACTCCTCAGCAAAACGGAGTTGCTGAGAGGAGAAACAGGACACTTATTGAAGCTGCAAGAACTATGTTGTCTGACTCTAAACTGCCTATCACCTTCTGGGCAGAGGCAGTTAATACTGCTTGCTATGTGCAAAACAGAGTTTTAGTAGTTAAGACACATGGTAAGACTCCTTATGAACTTTGGCACAAGAGGAAACCTTTCATTGGTTTTCTCAGGTCATTTGGATGTCCCTGCACCATCTTGAATACCAAAGATCAAGTTGCCAAGTTTGCTGAGAAATCAGACGATGGACACTTCATTGGATACTCTTCTCAAGCTAAAGCTTATAGAGTATACAATCTCAGAACTAGAATCATTGAGGAGTCAGCCAATGTGACTTTCAATGAGCACACTCCCAGTGTGGCTGGTTCTGGTCCGGATTGGCTATTTGATCTTGATTTAGTTACCAACTGTTTTAATAAATCTTGTGAGCATGTTTCAGGATCTGCAGAAAATTTAAATACAGGTGATCCTGATCCAAGATTTGAGCTAGGAAGACCTTCAACTCACACACCTTCAGCTCCAGTTGAAACTACTTCAGCAAATGAGGTTTCTATCAGCACAACAATGACAAATCCAGCTGATACATCTGGCATGCCTTCAAATTCCAGCTCAGAGGCTTCTCAACCAGATAAAGACATCTCAATTGCAGAAGACAACAATGGTGATGGTGATAGTGATCAAGAATTTCTTGATGCTAATAACCATACCATAGATGACAACATCAATGATGTCACACACTCATTGGATCAAGTTAATCTTGATAAGTGTGATAATGTGGAGGATCAATCTTCAAGACCAGATCTAAATTTCTCAAATTTGGATCTATCTCAGCAACTTGCTGTGATCCCTCAGCTAAGGATCCACAAGTCTCATCCTACCACAAACATCATTGGAGATGTTATCTCCGGGGTAAAGACAAGAGGGCAAACCCATGAAGCAAATGTTTGTCTTCACTCTTGTTTTCTATCCCAGTTAGAGCCAAAGAAAGTTGAGGAGGCTCTAAAGGATGGAAGTTGGGTTGAAGCTATGCAACAAGAGCTGCTTCAATTCAAAAGGCAGAAAGTTTGGAACCTTTGTCCTCTTCCTCATGGGAAGACTACCATTGGAACCAAATGGGTTTTTAGGAATAAAAAGGATGATAGAGGAATCATCATCAAGAACAAGGCAAGACTAGTTGTTCAAGGATACACACAAGAAGAAGGGATTGACTACACTGATGTCTTTGCTCCTGTAGCTAGACTAGAAGCTGTTAGGATATTCCTGGCATTTGCTGCATCCAAGAACTTCAAGGTCTACCAACTTGATGTAAAGTGTGCTTTCTTATATGGAGTGATTGATGAGGAGGTTTATGTCAAACAACCACCTGGTTTTGTAGATCCTGATCATCCTGATTATGTCTGCAAGCTTGACAAAGCTCTCTATGGGCTGCATCAGGCACCCAGGAAGTGGTATGAGACACTGTCTGAGTATCTCTGTAAACATGGTTACAGGAGAGGTACTATAGATGGAACTCTCTTCATCAAAGGACAAGGAAACGACATTCTGCTAGTTCAAGTATATGTGGATGACATCATCTTTGGCTCAACCAATTCAAGGCTCTGCAAAGACTTTGAAAAGCTGATGAAAGATAGATTTGAAATGAGTTCAATGGGAGAACTTAATTTCTTTCTGGGATTCAAGTGAAGCAGGTTGAAGATGGCATTTTCATAAGTCAGTCAAAGTATGTTCAAGATATACTCAAGAGGTTCAACATGACTGATTGTAAGACTGCTAAGACACCCATAGCCAGAAACCACTCCCTTGGTCCAGATCTTGAGGGGGAGTGTGTAGATGAGCACTTATACAGGGCTATGATTGGGTCTCTTATGTATCTTACAGCTAGCAGGCCTGATATCATGTTTGCTACATGTATTTGTGCAAGATATCAAGCCAATCCTAAGATGTCTCACTTAATCACTGTGAAAAGGATTTTAAGATACCTCAAAGGTGCTTCAACACTTGGTTATGGTATCCAAAGAATTCTAATTTCAATCTGTATGCCTATACAGACAGTGATTATGGTGGCTGCAACATGACTGCAAAGTCTACATCTGGGGGATGTCAATTCCTTGGTGGAAGGGTTGTCTCATGGCAATGCAAGAAACAAACCTGTGTGTCTGCATCAACTGCTGAGGCTGAATACATTGCTGCTGCAAGCTGCTGTGCTCAAGTGCTTTGGATTCAAAATCAGATGCTAGACTACGGATTTAACTTCAAAGAGACTCCTATCCACATAGACAACAAGTGCTATCTCTATCACTGAGAACCCTGTGCAGCACTCAAGGACCAAACACATCAACATCAGGTATCATTTAATAAGAGATAACTATGAAAAGGGTTAATTAAACTAGTCAAAGTTCACACAGATGAACAATATGCTGATCTGTTCACAAAAGCTTTTGATGAACAGAGATTTAAGTATCTGATATCAGCTATTGGGATGATTAACTTTGAGTAGATTTTTTTAAAACTAATTCTAATTATTTCTTCTTAAAATATGTGTGTCCTAAGTTGTCTAGTTCATCACTTTCATAAGCTCATGTTTTCTTTGAATGAAAAACTCTTTTTGAAGACTTTCCTTAGATTCTTGAAAATTTTCTGATACTTCGGAAGATAACGTTTTACCTTCGGAAGAAAAATATGTCTTCAAAATAAATGACTGTCTAAGAGATTTTACCTTCGGAAGAAGTCAAATTTATCTTCCGAAGCTTAAAATTCTTAACTTAGACACTTATTCATTTTTAAGGACTTTTTCCTTCCGAAGCAAAAATACTTTCGGAAGCTTTGTTCATTCTTATACAAAGCATCCAAGTTTTTATTTCTCTTCCGAAGCATAAATCTTTAAGACTCTCAGGAAAATTCTTCCGAAGTCACTTTAGCTTCGGAAGCTTTTTCAATCACAACTTCCGAAGACAAATTACTTTCGGAAGCTTTTCGAATTCCAAGAAAACTACTTTTTGAGCAAAAAGGTAAACTACTTTTTCAGAGGTGGGACCGACATACGGATTTCAAAGTTTATCCTCTTTCATTAAACTTTATCTGAAATCCTTCTCTCATATAAACCCAACGGTTTCCCCCCTCTTCTATCATCTGCTTTTCTTCCATACCTAAAACCCAAAGCTTTCTCTCTGAAATTTCCTTCCCATTTTTTCTCTTCATCTCTGAGCTACCTCACAATGGCTGACCTTACACACAGAAATGATCCTCACTTTGCCATGCAGCTACACAGACAACACATCAGGTTGCTCTGTTATGCTCTGACAAAGATCCTCATTTCTCAGAGGTTTGCCGTTTCTTGTCTTTGTCTCACTACTTCACCTCCCTAACCATTGATCCTCCTCTATATGAGGATCATTTGCTTGAATTCTGGAAGACCTGCCAAGAGGTCATTATGGATGGGGAGAAGGCACTGTCTGCCACAGTGCAGGGGAGAACAATTTTCATCACTCCGGCCATCATCAACCGACATCTTCAGCTGGATGATGAAGCAGGTGAAGTGTTCTTCCAAAAGAAGCGTTAATCATTCCTTCGAGCAGATGGGCTATGAAGGAGATTTCTCTGTAAAGACCTTCAGGAAAGGGAAGGTCTCATCCCAGTGGAAATACCTGCTCCATGTGGTTATCCACAGCTTATCAAACAAGCATGGTGGATGGGACCAGATTCCTGAGGATCTCTCCTTTATAGTTCATGGGATGGTTCAGGGGGTCAAGTTCAGGTATTCACAATTTGTTTATACTAATTTACTTGCAAACTTAGACTCCTTAGAGTATTACATGTTTCCTAGATATGTTCAACACATTCTCAACTGTGAACTGGGCTCACAGTTGAGGGAACAGGCAATATTCTTAAACTGGGACAGATGAAGCCCGGCATCTTTAAAATTATGAAGAAGCCAACTGTAGGCTTCTCAGGGTAGAAACAGCCCTAGTCCCAAAAATGTTAGAGCTCATTGCTCAAGGTGACAACATAGCAGTCCAAGCTAGTGTTGAACCCACACCTACTGCTCTCCTACCCTCTTCACAACCTCAATATTCATCACCTACAAAAGAAAATCCCAACGAACCCCTGCTCAGGCTATTGAGTCTGTGCAGGCCCCCAAATACTCAACCTTACAGGAAGAAGTGGACTCCAGAGCTCCCACTTCTCCTGAGGAGCAAACCACTCCCATTACTTTACCTATCAGGGCTGAGGTTCCTCAAGCTCACCTGATGAGCTCATTAGCCCAACAACCGTAAGCTTCACTCTGAGTCTCAACACTCAAGTGAACAACCTTCAGGGGACAGCTACCATCCCCAGCCTTTGGATCTAAACCAACCAATTCCCAACCTATCCTTTTACACTGATGAAGACTTAGGATTCAGTGAGTACCATGAGTCTCTCTTCTCCTCCCCTACTCAAAGAGAGATGAGTACCTCTGACTCTCCTCAGTCTATCCCTCATCAGTCACCTATTACTGAGGTGGACACATCTGAACCTGTTCAGGATGTCCATATGGAAGAGGCTCTCACTTTTGAAAGTGATTACATCATTAAGACCTCAACCATGGCAACTCAGCCCATTGGCATCTTAATTGAGGTTGCCAGTGAGCAGAGGAAAACCAGCAGCCAAGAAACTCAAGCTGGTGGTGAGAGAGAGGACTTTGGTCCAATCCTCTCATCCCCCAGTGATTCTTCTGATGAAGATGAGGGGAATTTGAGACTAAAGGTACAAAAATTGTCACAAACATGCACCTATCTAGTCTCTAAGGTTAGTCACTTGGAATCTCAGGTGACTACCCTGCAAAACAGGGTCAATGATCAGCAACTCCAGATTTCATATCTGCAGGAAAAACTAGCTGGGAGACCTTTAAGGAGAGCTCAACCAGGAACACAAGAACCTGTGGAAGTGATTGATTTATCCTCCAGCTCACCTATGCAAGTGGGTGATGCTACCAAAAAGGGGGAGAAAGTTATCACAACCACAGAACCTGGGAGTTCTTCAAAGAGAATGGACATAGAGGACTCACCATCCTCACTTGCTGTTGTGCATTCTCAGCAACTTCCTCAAGTTCACATTAATGTGGACTCTATAGACTCTCTCTCATCAGGAGTCTCTTTGAGGAAGGTATACCAAGGGCTGTCTCATCTCCACCACATGAAACTGGCAACTACATCATCAGATGGAGGTATGATGATGACAGAAAGCCCTCATACTTCACAGAGTTCAAGGCCAACAAGAAGTTTTCAGTTCCAAAGCCTGAGCTTCTATGAAGGACTGATTTAGTCAACATGCCACTTGTCAATCCAAGCAAATCTAGACAAGCTGACAGGCTGGCTCAAAGAATCCAAGACAGGATCCTTGCAGAGTTCTCTCTAAGAAGGAGACTTAGGCAATCAGGCAATGTCATCGGTCAACTGGATGTTGAGGTGGACCCTAAGATTAGTTTCATAGGGGAAACCTTGGCTGAAGGCCCAGTGGCAGAACCTGAGACCCTTGTCTCACCATCAACAACTGCTGCAGAGGTCCAAACTCCATCTGAGACACCTGCTGGTGAAGGTGTTTCTCAGCCTCTCTCTGGCCAGAGCATGGAAGCTACACCAAGCAATGAAGGCCAAGCCTCAATCCACCCTGAGTCACAAAGGTCTGTTGGTGACAAAGGGAAAAGGATAATGACTCCTGAGGAAATTGAGGAGGAAGAGAGAGAGAGGAAAAGGAGGCTAAGGGGAGAAAGTTCTTCTGGGTCATCTAAATTCATGCAAGCTGCAATCAGGGCTGCCCCCAGACCAAATACTCAAAATGATGAACAAAGGGCAGTCAGGATTACTTATTTACAGACCAGGAACTATGATGTTGATGAAATCTCTCCCTCCCCTTAGAAGAGTTGAATGAACTGGCTGACATGGAAGTGTCAAGAGAGATAAAGGAGAAGAGGATGCAAGGTTACTTCTCCAATTCAAAGAGGAGAGGAGACAGAAAAGACTTCACAAGCATACTCCCACTCTCTCTCCAGTTCAAGAAAGTCCTGCACAGGAAGATGTGGCTCCACAAGAACCTCAGGTAGATAAAGAAGAAGATAGAATCAAAATGATAAACTACCTGAGTGCCACAGGCTTCTATCAGGAAAATGTACTTCTTCCCTTGTCCTATGACTTCATTGAGTTCGAGTACTTAAAGCAACTTGAGCTTGAGCTAGTCAAAGAAAGAAAAACAACCAAAAGGAAGCTAAGGGAAGAAGCTGCAAAGTCAAGAGCCATCATTCAAAAGAATGCAAAAGTCTGCTGACAGACAAAGAATGATGAGCTTCTTGAAGTCATATGGATTCTCCGGAAGGAGACTTGGTCCCATGTCTCTATCTACAATGGATGAGCATATAAGGGTGATCAAGCAGAAGATTAAAAGTGGTGAACTCATTGACTTGCACTCTCTTCCAAGTCAAGTCCCACCTGAAGTGGAGGTCAAGTTTGAACAACCAGAGACACCTGAACCAGAACCTCCAGCTGAGCCTCAGCAAACTTCATCTTCTGATCCAAGACAGGGTCAAACTCCCTCTCCTTCTGAACCTGTGAGGGAGGAACACCCAACTGAGAAAGACACTGATGATCAACATGGTGCTGCAGACCAGTTCTCAGTTAAAGACATTAAAGAGGAAGAAGAAAATGGCTTCTAAACCAAAGACTAAAGAAGAAGCCAAAGTCATCTACCTCTACACCCCAGGCTGAATCAGATCAACCTGAGGAAGTGCATGATGAGGCAGCCCAATCAACTCCTATGCAAGTGGCTCCTCTAGCAACTGAGACACCCATCTTATCCTGGACTTACTCTACCAATCCAGAAAGATGGAATGTTATCAGAGATCAAGGTGTTGAAAATGTCTACTCATGGCAAGACATAATCAACTTACCTCTGCATGATCTCTTTGAAATGAGAAGATACTATGAGAGTCTTGATGATCCTGACCATCAAATGAAGAAAGGAATGGTCTTGATTGTTCTGAAGACTACAAACATTAAAGATCTTCTAAGTGTTTTGGTAGCATCAGCCTAGGGGGAGTTTGTAAGGATTCCTGAAGTCTGATGCAACCCAAAACTGCCTAAGTGTTTCAGCAACATGCACTAAGTACTGAAGTGAAGAATGCTTCGGAAGAATTACACAAAGCATTAGAAAATACTCTAAGTGTAATATCTTCCGAAGCCAAGACCAATATCTTCCGAAGCCAAACATGAAGTCTTCCGAAGCTTCAAGAGACAAAGTCTTCCGAAGCTTCACCTATGAAGACAGATTTCTTCCGAAGACTTTTAGTACACATGCTTTATCTGATGTACTGTTCCATAAAGCACCTTTTCCGCTGCGTCTCTGATAAGTCACCAACTTACAAGAGTTGGTGAAAAGGTCCATGCTTTTGGTAACTGTACATTGAGGTCTTGAGTCTGAAACTTTCCACTTTATGTACTTTATCCTTTTTGTAATGTATAAGGATGTGAGCTATGGCATGTCATAGTCACAAGGTCAAAAGGCAGATATGCCTTTTGATCCTACAATTGATTTTGTTAGTCTAGTCAATTGTATCCAGCTGGCTTTCATAGTATAGCCGGCTGTAGGTTGTAGTATAAGTATTCCAAGTTCTTGTATCTTTCTTTATGCTTTGTAACACTTGTAAAAGAACTTGAGAAAGCAATATACTGCTCCCTTGAAAACTATACTCTCTTGTTCTGTCTCTTGCTTTACTTGTGTTCTTGTATCACCTTTGGTTACCTAGTTCACTGTTTGATTAAAGTTTAGTTAATCTTCTCATTGTGTTGTTGTGTTGTAATTGTGTTCAAGCCCTTAACGATCCTGCAATTGGTATCGAGCACTCAGGCTCGTGATATAAGATCTAACCCATCCTGAAGATCCCTCACACACACAAAAACTAAACTCTTCAAGGGCTTCCCTCTCAAAGACTGATAGGAGACTGGAACCTGAACAAATCCCCACTGATCACTCCTTGAGACTTTTGACACGGGTGCCTAGGATGGAAGGCTTCATCAGGTCCTCTGACTCAAGACTGTTGGAATCTGTTGAATATGGACCTTTCATACCCAGCACCCCCTCTGCTACTGGTGCTGGTATGATTCCTCCTAGATGTGCCAACTACTCAGATGAAATAGAAAGGTAGATTTGACAGAAGGCCATGACGCTCTTCACTGACTGCTATCCCAAACTCCCTTGTACAAGTTTTAAGAAGTGCAAGACGCTAAACAGCTGTGGGATGCACGAAGCTGATGTATGAAGGCTCCTCTGAAGCCAAGGAACAAGAAAGATCTTTTGAAGCAGCAGTTTGAAAATTTCACCTTTAAAAGCGGTGAACCAGACCCACCAATAACTTCAGGTATGTTGAGAATTGTGGATACCCTTGTGGATGGAGATTCCTCTTGAGAACAGAGACTTGTAAGGAGTTCATGTCCTCACTTCCTAGGCAATGGACACACTATTGTGTGGTAATCAAGAGGACCGAGAACCTTAAAACTCTTACTCTGATAGAGTTATATGGATCTCAGTGGATACCAGATTGGAGATGACATACAAGGTTCATCTGGCAACTCTAACAATCAAATGGTTTCAGCCCTTCATGTTTGTTGAAAGGGACAGCATAGAACCCCAACATCATCTCCATGCTACCCTGACAACTCCAAAGGTCCTTTCATCACCTTCCCGGAGACACCAAGGAGAACTTTACCAAGGAAGCCCATTCCAAGAGGACAAGTTCTTCTCAAGCCTTTGTGTCTTCAGATGAAAGCTGTGGGAATTATCTCTTCACTCTTGAAGACCAACTGTATCCATCCAGATGACCTGGAATACATGGAGATAGTTCAGCAAATGGCCCCCGATATCAAGCTGGGGCTAACAATGGTCAATCAGAAAGAAAGACCCCGATATGCATCCTCCTGGGGTAGCGAACCCACACCCGTTGGGCTAACCCTTTTAGGGGCGTGTCCCGACTACTATTCTTGCAAGACTTTCTTACTTTCATCTTTCATTAATGCTGCATTCTACTTCATGTTCCCCTTTTCTTTATTTTCCTTACTTACATCACTTCATTTCGTTCAAAAGGTAACCGTAAAGCTACAGGAAAGATAACATAACAACATAATATGGAACATAACATACACAGCATCATCACATACAGGGCAACATCATACATAAATACCATACATAATCATGCCACACATCATCATCATCATCCCACACTCTCTAAGCCTCAACAGTTATCTTACATGAACTACGGAAACCTTTACGTCAAAACTTTCATTTGCACTTTCCCCTGAAAGTCAGAAGTTAAACTACACTTTTCCTCGGCTGCAACAACCCATTAGGGCGTATGGACACCCTTCATTCGCATGGCCTCCATGCGTTGAGCTCATGCGAATGGACCAATGCGGATGAACACCATTCGGGATGAACACCCATTGTGCGAATGAACTAGTGCGGATGGACTCCATGCTGATGAGTCCCATGATAATGGACCTAATTCGGATGGACCTAATGCGGAATGCATTTATGCGACTGGGCCCCAATCGTGCGATGAACTCTCAGTCGTGCGAGTGGACCTCAATCGTGCGAATGAACCCAATCGCACCTCAATCGGCCGTATGCCTCCTTTTAGTCGCCTAGCCCTAGCTAGTGCAGAATGCAGTTCATCCGAACCTAATTGCCATTTTCGACCTCCAAGTTCATCTAAATCCATTCTAAGCCCAAATCAACCATCCTAACCTTAGGAATTCATACCAAACACCATTCAAGCACACACAAGCTCAAACACAAACCCAAACGAATCATAACACACATACACATACGCATACAGGGCATACCACACCAAAACCCCGATTTCAGATGTGTTCCAGCCCCAAATCATTCAAAATTTGTAAGAGGGATCCTAGAACTCACACAAACGACCACAATGAGAAGAGCTTCGATTTGACGCCTTCTCAATGATTTTGCCACTCTAATCAACCCGAACCACTAATCTCCCTTTTCTCTTCTCCTCTATTTGCTGAAAATGGGGGTGTGGGGGAGAGGGTAATGGTTGCCCTCTCCTTACATACATGTTCACCATACCCATTTTTCTTTCGTTGGCGAGTTTGGTCCCTCGCCAAAATCACCCCTTAAATAGGTTTCGTCCCCTGAAACCTGTTATTCCTCGAACAAACAAGGTAATGCTATCTCATTTCTTCCTCAGTCTCCCACGTTGACTCGGATCCCTTTCCTGTGCTTCCACTGTACACGCATAAGAGGAACCACCTATTTCTCAGCCTCTTCTCTTTTCCAATCAACGATTGTCACCGGTTGCTCCACATAATTGATCCGTTCGTCTACTTCGATATCCTTTAGTGGAACAATCATGTCTTCATCCGCCAAGCACTTCCTTAGATGAGATACATGGAATGTCGGGTGAATTCCACTTAACTCATCTGGTAACTCTAATCTATAGGCCACCTCTCCTACTCGAGCGATGATTCGGAAAGGACCTATATACCTTGGGCTCAACTTGCCCCATTTCCTGAATCGAATATGCCCTTCCAAGGTGAGACCTTCAACATAACCCGGTCATCCACCTGGAACTCAATCAGTCTGCGTCGTTTATCAGCATACGACTTCTGTCTATCTTTGGCTGCCTTCATGAAGGCTTGATCTTTTCAAGCTTCTTAGTCGTAGCCTCGATTACCTCGACACTACCTAGTTCTTTTTGACCGATATCACCCCAACAGACGGGTGTTCTGCATCTCCTACCGTATAGCATCTCATAGGTGGCATACCAATGCTGGCATGATAACTGTTGTTGTATGAGAATTCGGCTAACGGTAGGTGGTCATCCCAACTTACACCAAAATCAACCACACATGCCCGAAGCATGTCCTCCAACGTCTGAATGGTCCTTTCTGACTATCAGTCTGGGGATGATAAGCCGTGCTAATATGTAACCTCGTCCCCATGGCGTCATGGAATTTCTTCCAGAATTTGGATGTAAACCGGGTGTCACGATCAGACACAATAGTCACCGGTACACCCTGACGAGTTACAATTTCCTTGATGAATAGATCAGCCAACCTATAAGATGAATATGTCTTGCGGATCGGTAGAAAGTGAGCACTCTTCATCAAGCGGTCAACGATTACCCATATAGCATCATACCCTTTCGGAGTACGCGGCAGCTTCGTAATAAAATCCATGGTGATGTGCTCCCACTTCCATTCCGGTATATCCAAAGGTTGGATCTTCCCATATGGCTTTTGATGTTCGGTCTTCACCTGTAGATAAGTAAGGCATTTACTCACATACTCCACTATGTCATGTTTCATACCCGACCACCAATAATCCTTCTTCATGTCTTGATACATCTTTGTGGCACCGGGATGAATGGAGTATCGTATCTTGTGAGCTTCATCCAAAATTTCACCCGTAGATCCCCAAAACGAGGAATCCACACCCGTCCAAATCGAGTTTTAACACCAAGTGTGTTTTCACCCAATTCCCCAACCAAACCTCTCATTCTTTCCGAGTTAAGATGATCTTCTTTCAGTGCCTCATCTTGAAACTCTTTGAATTGCTTCATCACGTCAGAGGTCATGATTAGCTGGTATGCTTTCACCCGAATCGGTTCGGGCCTCTCCTTTCGGCTAAGGGCATCCGCCACCACGTTAGCTTTGCCCGGATGGTAATGGATCTCACAATCATAATCCTTTATAAGCTCCAACCATCGTCTCTACCTCATATTCAGGTCCTTTTGCTTAAAGAAGTACTTTAAGCTCTTGTGGTCGGTGAAGATGGTGCACTTCGTTCCGTACAGATAGTGCCTCCAAATCTTTAGTGCAAAGACCATGGTTTCTAGCTCCAAGTCATGTGTAGGGTAGTTGACCTCATGGATCTTCAACTGCCAGGATGCATAAGCTATAACCTTCCCTTTTTGTATTAACACGCACCCCAACCCCGAGTAGGAAGCATCGGAATAAACCACCAGATCTTTGCTTCCATTGGGTCATGACAGAATAGGAGCTTGAGTCAACCTCGCTTTCAATTTCTCGAACGCCTTCTCTTGAGCTTGACCCCATACAAACTTTACATCTTTCCGGGTCAACTTGGTTAGTGGAGAAGCGATCTTGGAAAAGTCTTGGATGAACCTTCTATAGTAGCCCGCCAAACCTAAGAAGCTACGAATCTCGGATGGCGTCTTAAGAGACTTCCATTGCATCACCGCCTCCACCTTTGCTGGGTCCACCATGATCCCATCAGGATTCACCACGTGACCTAAGAACTGAACTTCACGCAACAAAAATGCACACTTGGAGAACTTGGCGTACAACTTTTCCTTTCTCAACGTCTCCAAAACCTCCCGAATGTGGCCGGCATGCTCAATCTCGCTCTTCGAATAAATCAGGATATCATCAATAAACACAATCACTGATTTATCCAACATAGGCCGACACACACGGTTCATCGGATCCATAAAAGCAGCTGGCACATTGGTCAAACCAAAAGACATGACAAGAAACTCGTAGTGACCATAGCGCGTGCGAAAAGCTGTTTTAGGAGCATCCTGCTCTTTCACTTTCAACTTATGGTAACCAGATCGAAGGTCTTCTTGAAAACCAACTGGCACCTTGAAGCTGATCGAACAAATCATCTATTCTCGGTAAGGGGTATCGGTTCTTCACCGTCAACTTGTTCAGCTCACGGTAGTCAATACACATTCTCATACTACCGTCTTTCTTCTTCACAAACAAGACCGGAGCACCCCAAGGAGAGATACTAGGTCTGATGAACCCCTTATCAAGCAGCTCTTGCAACTGCTCCATCAACTCCTTCATCTCCGTCGGAGCCAACCGATACGATGCCTTGGCAACAGGCTGGGCACCCAGTATCAAATCAATCTAAAACTCAATCTCTCTATCAGGTGGCACTCCTGGTATGTCTTGTGGGAACACGTCCGGAAAGTCACACACAACCGGTACATCAGACAGTTGTGGTGTTGGCGTATCCACATCCTTTACATAGGCCAAATAGGCACTACATCCACGCCTCATACACTTTCCCGCCACCGCCATTGAGATCACTTTCGGGATCGTTGTGACCCGATCTCCATAAACAGTTACCAAACTCACATCAGGCACTATCAAACGAATCATCTTCTTGCGACATACAATGTTCGCCTTGGAGTCCGCCAACCAATCCATCCCAAGAACCAAATCAAAACCACCTAAGGTCATCACGAATGGTCTAACAGGAAACTTATGACCCTCAAGTTCCACATCACAGTTCTCTATCATCTCAATAATACTAGTAGACTTACCTATGACAGTTTCTACATCGAAGGGCGCATCAACACGTCTACTACTAACAGGAAGCTTAGCACAAAAAGCCACAGAAATACAACTTTTATTGCACCCGAATCAAATAACACAGAAGCTAAAGTTTGGTTCACTTGAAACGTACCAGACTCAACATCAGGGACCATCCTAGCTTCCTCCTGTGTCATAGTGAATGCCCTGGCGCTCACCCTCGGTCCTTCACCTCCCGTCTTCTTCGCCCCTGGAACCCTCGGCCCTTAGCTTCTTACAATCCTTACTCATATGACTCTCTTCTCCACAGTTAAAGCATCGGACCGTACGACAGTCCTTCTCTATATGCCCCGTCTTCCCATATTTGAAGCATTCGTTAAATCCCAACCTACATTCTCCCGCATGCTCCCTTCCACACGTGCCACACCTTTTTGACCCCGCACTCAATGTAGCCACATGGCGGTCATCCACCCGTGCCTTCTTGTTAACTGCTGAGACATTACCCCGACTAAACCTCTTCCCCTACCAGTTCCGATCAGCACCACTCTTTTTGCCACCCTCAACCACCACCACCACAGCCCTTTCATCATATAACCTCCCTGCCAAATCCACCGCCGACCTAAACGTACTCGGTCGGATGGCAATCATGTGCCTGTGAATATCCGCTGGCAAACCTTGAATATACCTCTTGATCTTTTAAGACAGAGGTGTCACCTGATCCGGCACTAGATGTGCCATCTCGTTGAATTTAGTGGTGTACTGTTGGTGTGTCATGGTTCCCGCCTCCAGTTGCAGGAATTCTCTCTCAACTTTATCCATTTCTCTATGAGGAAAAAACTCCTCAATCACCAACTTCTTCAGTTCAGACTATCTCATCCTCCCGATGGCCCTGCTACCCTTGGCTTGGACTATATTGTCCCACCAGCACACAGCCGAGTCCACAAAAGAATGGGCAGCAAACTTTACTTTCTGGTCCTCGTGACACTCGCTGATATTCAATACAGCTTCCATTTCTCTCACCCACCGGTGAGCAGCAACAGTAGTGCCATTTCCATCAAAAGTAGGGGGCTTGCGTTGCTGAAACACCCCATAGTTACAGCCTCGTGCTACCTCCAGCGCAGGCTCTTCTTCTTCCTCTTCCTCATCATTAGAGGGAACCGTTTCGGCTCCGGTTGTTCCCGTCCTCCCGAGGACTGTTTCTCTCCTTTCTTTCCCCTCTCGTACAACCTTGATAACTTCAGTCACTACAGACGGTAAGATCGTCTGCATGACTTGATGAACTTTTTCAACAACAACCTCCTTCATGAGGCTCTCAGATTGGCACTCTCGTCGTCACCCTCTGGATGAGGGGTCTCTGGTTCTTCAGTAACCACCTTCTCAACTCTGGGTCTTCCTCTCTTAGGTCGCGGCTCAGCACCAAGCCCATCACGACCACCTCCACGAGAGACTTTCGAAGATCTACCACCGGCCATTCACACGCACACTGTAAGATTCAAACACGAACACGATCATTCAAGGGAACAACTCACTTTATGTCAAGTATAGTAAGTCCCTAATTACAGTGGCCAGTTATGATTAGCCACTTACTTTACTCTTCACACCCAAGCATTACCTATCCTAACTACATCAGTATTTAAATCCACAAACAACACATAACACATCACATATGCACATAATATTGGTTAACTTTACGAAAATACCTGATGGCACGCAGCTACTCAGATTGGCATCCCTTCCCTTTTCGTCCCATTCTCAGTTTAAGTTAAGGTTTATTTTGAAAATTTACCAATTTCACTTAAACTTTGGCTCTGATACCAATTTGTAAGGCCCCATTCCCGGGACGCTTACAAATGGCAAATCATTGCACATAAAACATACATTTTCAATTATCTTACAAAAATATTGCAGTGGAAACATTCAAAAACGACATCTCATTTCATCATAAAAACTTTTGCAAAATAATACATCGTTAATCAGTTACAAATACATTGTAGCATTACATCACAAAAGCATTATATAAATGGATGCCATCCCAAAAGAGCTGAGTAGTCGCCTCGTGCCATCCTTAGCAATCATTACCTGCCAACTGGAAGCACATCAAAGTCCGCGTTGCTGAGTGAGTTCTAGTTTTATAAAATAAAACATACTTTTCTTTTGTTAAAACCATTCTTTACTTTTATGTGATCATACAACATACGTACACATAGATAATATCATTATTATCTTCTTTAATCTTTTATGCTTTTAATCTTTCATCATTACTTCTTTCTTTTCCTTTAACCATAAACTTTACCCAGCTATTTCCTGGTACTGGACCTAGGTCTATCATAGACCAGCTATAACGGTGCATCGAACCTCTGATCACACTACCTAGGGTAGAGTTTAGGTGTACCACTGCTATATGCAATACCCAGCTATTCCTGGTACTAGACCTAGGTCTATCATAGACTAGCTATAACGGTGCATTGCACCTCTGATCACAGTACCTAGGGTATGTAACAATGGGGCTATACAAATGGTCAATCAGAAAGAAAGACCCTGGTGTGCATCCTCCCGGGGTAGCGAACCCACACACCGTTGGGCTAACACCTTTTAGTGGCGTGTCCCGACATACTATGCTTGCAAGACTTTCTTTACTTTCATCTTTCATCTTTCATTAACGCATGCATTCTTACTTCATGTTCCCCTTTCTTTATCTTTCAGTTTACGTTACATACTACTTTCATTTCGTTCATAAAGGTAACACGTAACGCCACAGGAAAGATAAACATACAACATAATATGGAGCATAACATACACAGTCATCAGCATCATACAGGGCAACATCATACATACATAACATGCATTATCATGCAACATCATCATCATCATGCCCAACGTGCTCTCTAAGGCCTCAACAGTTATCTTACATGAACTTACGGAAACCTTTACGTCAAAAACTTTCATCTGCACTTTCCCCCGAAAGTCAGAAGTTAAACTACACTTTCCTCGGGTGCAACAACCCTATTAGGGCGTATGGACACCCTTCAGTCGCATGGCCTCCATGCGATTGAGCATCATGCGAATGGACCAATGTGGATGAACACCCATGCGGATGAACACCCATTCATGCGAATGAAACTAGTGCGGATGGACTCCATGCGGATGAGTCCCATGCGAATGGACCTAATGCGGATGGAACTAATGCGGATGAGCATTTATGTGACTGGGCTCCCAATCGTGCAAATGAACTCTCAGTCATGCGAGTGGACCTCAATCGTGCGAATGAATCCCAATCACACCTCAATCGGCCGTATGGCCTCGATTCTGTCGTCTAGCCCTAGCTGGTGCAGAATGCAGTTCATCGGAATGTAATCTGCCTTTTTCGACCTCCAAGCTCATCTAAATCCATTCTAAGCCCAAATCAACCATCCTAAACCTTAGGAATGCATACCACAACACCATTCAAGCACACACAAGCTCAAACACAAGACCGAAACGAATCATACACACACATACACATACGCATACAGGTCACACACACTCAAAAACCCGATTTTCAGATGTGTTCCAGCCCTAAATCATTCAAAAATGTGTAAAGGAGGGGTCCTAGAACTCACACAAACGACCACAACGAGAAGAGCTCCGATTTGACCCGCTTCTTAAAGATTTTGCTCACTCTAATCAACCCGAATCAACTTTTCTCTCTTTTTCTCTTCTTTCTCTCTTCTCCTCTTTTTGTTTGCTGAAAATGGGGGTGTGGGGAGAGGGTAATGGCTGCCTTCTCCCTACATACATCTTCACATACCCAAGTTTCTTTCGTTGGCGAGTTTGGTCCCTCGACTTAGGACTTTATTTCTTTTCTTCTTTTGTCTGCTTTAAAATAATAAATAACCAGGTGTTACGTATATGTATATATATACATATATATGTATATATGTATGTATGTATATATATATTATATATATATGTATATATATGTATATGTATGTATGTATATGTATATATTATTATATATATACATACCTAATATATATACATATATATACATATATATATATATATATGTATATATATGTATATGGATATATGTATATATATGTGTATATATATATACATACATATATATATATATATATATATATATATATATATATATATATATATAATATATATATATATTATATATATATATATATATATATATATATATATATATATATATAATATATATATATATATATATATATTATAATATATATATATATATATATATATATATGGAGAGAAAGAGGAAGGATCAAATGAAAACTAAGATTATAATTGAAAACTATGAAAACTAGCATCCACCAATCAGATTTTTCTAATTTAATATATATGTATAGATAGTTTTCATGGATTTATCGAGACTCACAATCATGGGTTGGTGAATTCGAACAATATAGACCTGACAAAAAAGAAGCGTAGGCTAGAATTTATTGACAATGAGTACATTGTTAAATGTCGCTTGGCTAGTGTTGGTCCTTTGAAAGCTCATAGGCTGCAAGTTGCATTAAAGGGAGGTCATCGTATGGTTCGAGGAACCAAGACTGATATAAGAGTTTTTCTAGGGATATAGCCAATTATATAGGTGATAGTGACAGCTAGTTTTTCATAGATAGGATGGAACAACAGGTGTTATCGCTTGGCGATTCTTTCACTTTTCATTCTACCTACGTACTAAATGTATTTGTAAAATTTAAGAACATTTCAATATAACACACAAAACACCATTTTTAATCTCCAACATACTTGTTGACATATTGATTTGTGTAATAATCATTACTGGTTCTATTCCTACACAATCAATTTGGAATTATAAATGATAATGTTATACTAAAAAATAGCAACATTCAAAGAATCCAACTTAATCTTGAAATCATTCTTTTCAGTTTAAGGTATTTTTATGATTTGGTCAAAGATACATATATGTATCACAAACCTTAACTATTTATTTGAATAAAAATTGAAAGATACATATATGTATCACTAGTGTTTTATTTATCATCAACTTTTACAACCTCATTATACATATAGATTATCAACAAGGTCGATATACTAATAAGTTTTTTAATTCTTAATCATTTAACCATTCTGCTTCTTCGATACATATATGTACCATCAAAAAAACTGAAACACAATGATAATTCCATAGTAATCACGATCGATTAAACCTAATTAACCCATAGGGATTAGGAATTCTAAACAAACATCAGACGAAATCAAAACATATGTAAGCAACATACACTAAACCTAATGGTTTCATTTCACAAATTTGCTCGATTCTCACACACTCCCTTAGTCTAATAATGCTAGAATGATACGATTTCTTCTAAAATCTTGTAAGGCCCCGTTCCCAGGCACCTCACAGTTGGTCATTCATTGCACTTAAAACATTTTAAAACGTACGTATATTTTGCAATGGAATTTAAATCTTTCATTGATAACAAAAAACGTATCATTTACAACGTTCGTTTTCATCTCAAAATACAATGACATGTCAAAATACGGATGCCAGCCTCAAAATGCTCCCAGTAGCTTATGAATCCATGCCTGCAACTCCTCAGCATGAGCGAATACCTGCCAACTATCATGCATACAAAAGTCAGCGACGCTGAGTGAGTTCTATTTTGTATAATAAAACATAATTTTCTTTGTTAAAACCGTTCTTTACTTTATTTCAAATCATACTATACTTTACAATCGTTCATGATCATGCATCATACGTACATACAGATAATATCATTATTATCTTCGTCATTACGTTCATTAGTTTCGTTCATTCAACGTATTACATTATCGTTCACTTCTCTATCTAGATCCAGTCAGACTTTACCCTCTTCGTGGCACTCAGCCACGATTACTGAGGTCAAATGACAAGGATCGTGTTTAGTACTTTATTACGATAATTCATTTACGTTCATTTCATACTTTGCTCATTACTCTTTATTACTCGAATCTTGCCTCGTGCAATATCCTCGACTCATGCTCGAAAGCTAATGCTGTGCCGGGGCCTGCTCACAAACCCTCGACTCATGTCAAAAGATTGACACAACACCGGGATACGCGACAAGGATCTCATCATTC